>BPLR01003532.1:0-127851 GCA_021605095.1 Caerostris extrusa
AAAATATTAAGTTTTTTATCACTTAAGATATGTTTTATTATTATCTCATACTTTGAATGGAAACATTCAAGATATTTGAACTGAACAAAAACGCGATTTAAAAATATGTTATCGGAGGTTTCAGCAATAATTAAATATTATTGTTATAAACAAGTAATATAAAAAAAATTTTAAGTCAATTTCTACTTTTTTTCACTACATTCAGAAAAAGTCCATTATAAATAAAAGTTGAAATTTTCCTTTTACATCTGGCGTCATCTATTGGCAGACATGCAACTTAAATATAAAAAAAAATTTAATTAATTAATTTAATTTAATTAATGAATTAATATTTTTGAAAACTGTATTAACATCAAGTGCCCTTCATTACAAAGCCCTTCATTCAAAAAAAAATGTATTTGAATTTGAATGGAAGAATAAAAGTATTTTATTAGTGATTGGAAATTTGAACAAGATATATGTACGGAGAGTATGAACAAATAGCAGAAATTGAAAAATTGAAAAAGTAAAACTTAAATATATCAAATAAAATTTTTAATAATGTTCTTAATTAAAACATAATTTATATTTTTAAATTTTTTTCAAAATTCTTTTACATTTTTATATTATTTGTTTTCAAAATTCCTTTTACTTTACATTATTTTCTTTCCAACATTGATTTTTTTGATGATTTTTTCCTCGTCGTGTTTTATAAAGTAGGAATCAAATGGAATAAAGCTCCTATATCGGTAAAAACATTATATTTGGAAAATACACTTTTTGAACAAAATTTTGGATTCAATTTCCTAAAATGAGCAAAAACGAAAACTTTACGAAAACACCGATTAGTCTTGAGTTAAAAAAAAAAGGGTTTTGGAAGAAAAAAAAAATTTTACTCGAATATCGTTTTTCTATATCCGATTTTAGCTTTCTTACATGTGAAATGAATTTCATTATAGAACATAAGAAAACTTCCGAGTATTATCCTCAAAAAAGTTTTTTTTTTCCGATTTATAAATATAAAATACATGTTTCATACAAGATGGATTAATACAGTAAACCTTTTTGAAAAGTTTGATTTTTAAACCTATCTTTTAATATATATATAGAGAGAGATAGAATCTTTGTTTATATTTCCTTAAATTATGTGTATTTTTCTATTTAATAATCTAATGTCTCAAAATACTGAAACATTAACACCGTTGCTAAAAAAAAACATAAATCATATTTTTTTGGGTAGTTATTGAAACACATAAATTGTTTGCATATTATTTCTACGTTAGGTTTGCCATGTCCATTTTTAATTACTTCCAATTTTGCTACTTTAATTAATTAAAACTAAAATTGTAATAATAATTTATTCTCTGATTATTGTCCCAATTCTTCATGCCCTGTCGCAGATAATCCTGTATTATGCCGATCATTCTTATTTAAAATTTATAAAAACCTTTTAGTTCTGGTTTTCTATTAATATATGATTCGAACCACCAAGACGAAATATGAGCCCTTGATACCACAGGTTTCCGGTTCGAATTCTGGCATTGGCATTGATGATTGTTAGTGGTTCGGAATCCACTTTAAACTGTATGTCTCTGTTTAATTAGCCTATAGATTGCAAAATTGACTGTAGAGTGACAAACCAAACCAAACCGACGGAATTTGAGGAAAAGTTATAACCTTCCTGGAATACCTTTAGAGGTAGCTGTAACACAATTGCTGCTCATACGAACAAAAATGCAGAAAAAATAGCATATAGCAATATTAGCATGACACTTAACCAGTACAGTACACTGAAATTAGTGGCACCGCCAGTTCGATTCGAACTTTGCCCTCCAGTTGTTCTATTTAATTGTTGATCGATTTGAAATTCAGGCAGTAAACGGATCTTATAATCTCCTTCTTCAACACACACACACACACACACACACACACACACATACATACACACACACACACACATACATACACACACACACACACATATATAATATATACATTGAAATACCTTTTTTTTATAAAAAATTGAAACTTGCCCTTTCAAAATTTTATCTGAATGTAGAATTTAAGAAGAATGTTTTGTCAGTTATTCGCTATATTTAAATATTTTAGATAATATTCATACAAATACAGTCTTGTATGACATATTTTTTGTGCTGTATATCGAAGAAAGGAGGGAAAGTTAGAATACTAGTCAAGTTAGATTTATTTAATCAAGACTCGGGTTCATAGTTTAGTATAACTTTTCTTTATTAAGCAACAGAGAGTTTGTACATTTTATAATGGCTTTAACGTTATATTTTAAATCTTATCTTTTAATATGTTTACGTTTATGTAACTAAATCAAGAAGTAATGCAATTAACATGGCCAAGTAACATCATTGCAAATTGGCTAAATAATAATGATTACAGTATTTATTGATTGTCAGTAAATGTTTTAGTGTTCGTGTAAATAAAAATATTAAGATAATTTTCATTATAGAAAGAAAAGAAAACGACTCTAACTAAAAATATTTTTAAGATATAAAAATATACATAATTGTGTGCTTAATTCGTCTAACATCTAATGCATCATACAATCCTAATTAATACCAAATTAAAATTTACAAGTACTTTAAAATATGTTTAGCTGTTAATAAAAAACTGATAGATAATTTATTAACACTCGGTTTAAATTTTATAAAAAAGTTTTTAATCATGTTTAAATTTTCAAATATATCTGAATAGCTGATATAATAAGAAAAATTCAAGCTCAAAAATTGTTTGTTCCTCCATACAATGCCATTATTGTTCCTGATTTTAATGGATTTTTATTTTAGTATTATTTTTTTTTCTTTTTTTTCCTGCTATGAGAGTTATTTCGCTTTTCGTTTTTTCACCCGCTCCCAAACAAAAACCTCATTTTGTGCTCCGTGGGTTTTATTAAGATGAAAATGATTAACTTTCCGCTTTCACAGATCGTGGAAGAGATTGTAGTTATAATAATAACAGCAACAATAATAATATTTTCCATTAGAGTTTCCAATTTCTGATGAGGTTGGGTAAATTTGAGAAGATTTTTCTAAAATTTTCTTTTGTAATGGAAAAAAATAATAGTAATAATGATAATAACTATAATAACAAAAACCAAAAATGTGGTAAAGATAAAAAAAATAATATTTACTGTTAAAGTGCCTTTTTTTCCACTTTCTTATTGTATATATTGTGTGAACATATTTTAGATGAAAAACCAATTAAAATCCTTTGTTAGAAAGGAACTTGTATTTTTAGTGAATCCTTTTAATTACTTCATAATAACTATCATAAAGAAATAAATAAACTACCTAATATTGCAATATCCACTTGAGTATACAATGTATTAATTACTTGATAGTTTGTATTGTTTGATAAAAATAAAAAAAATTTCTGAAAAAACAGAAATTTTTATTTTTTAATTTTAACCGATGATAATAAATAGAAAAAGGTACGGAATTAATTTAGTACAACAATACAATTTCTATATCCTGTAATAAGTTAAATATTGATGAAACCTAATTGTAATTAATAAGTTTTAATTAATTATTGGTGTAAAATTGTTTTAAGTTTTTTTTTTATATATTTTATTTAATAATCTATGAGCAAAAAAATAGTTGAGATTGTCTTATTTTAATCTATTTATTATAATTTCCAAATACTTAAAACATTTATGCATAAACTTTAATAAATACTTGAGAAAAAAATAAGACCTGTGTTAAAATTATAATCGAACAACATGAAACCTTATATATTTTGACCATGAATGCTTTCCTTTAATTTTACTTTGCATAGAATCGTTTAAAAGTTTAATCAAAAACTAAACCAATAGTTATTTTTATTGTAATATAATTTAGTTCTATCAAAATAAAATTAAAAAAAAAATTTTTTTTTAACTTTTCTTCTATCTTAAGTTAACAGATTTTTAAACTTTTGTTAAATCTTAAGTTAACCATATATCCATATATCCTTATAACCATATCCATATATCCTTTTCTAGTTAAATGTTTTATTTTACGAAAGAAATTTCATTAGAAAAAATTACATTAGGATTGCTTATTATTTCTATAAAACATTAAACTTTTGTTATATTTTTAAATAAACTGGGAAAAAAGCATTACTTCCCAGATCCACAATTCACTATTCGATATTTTTAAATTGGTGAGTTTGTTATTCACATTGTATTTGCATATCATACTTTAGAGTTCAAAATATTTTTCAGATTTATTATATATATATATACTCACAAATAATACCCCATAATAATGAATAAAAATAACTTTAAAGAACATAAAAAAACAGTTGATAATACTTCGGTTTATGTTTTTTAAGATCACATTTCAAAAATTTGTAATTGTACCATAGACTGAACCACATTAGGAATAGTACGACAGATTATACACATTTTTTGGGATTTAAATAAATATGATGTTCCTTTACTTTTTTGATTCTTTATATACTGTTATAATTTTTTTTGATAATATTTGAATTGTTATAAATTTTTTTGTGATTTTTATATTCTGTAATAAAACTGGTAAATAAAAAAAAAAAAACTGTGTTTTTCTTCCTTTTCTAAAATTTCTATTACCGGTATTAAAACCGGTATCCCGGTATTAAGGTCTAAAAAATACCGAATACCGGTATTGAACTTTGGTCCGATATTGCAATCCCTACTTGACATTAATTAAAAATTATTTAAGAATTAATTAATTATAATTAATGATTAATTATTATGTCCAATATTTAGGAGTTTATCTCCTATTATCGAATAATTACTTTCTGCTAAATTTGGATTTATAATTTAAAATTTGTAATTCCTTCGAAACAGCCTAGTCTTGTCAAAATACTCGGCTATCAAGGCATTGACCAATCACACTCCTTAACCTGCCATGTCTGTCCATGACTGGTTGGCGTTTCTTACTAAGCCTTTCAACGAATTTTTGTGATAGCCGCTTAAGAAGTTAAATAGGAATATTTAAGGACAATTTAAGAGATTGCATTTAAATAATATATTGTTCTTTTAATCAAAAATTCAGTAACGTTGCATTGTTGGAGAGATGTAAAAGCGAAGCACAGATTTAAGTACACACATATCGAAAATGGTAAAAAAAAGACTTTTCAGTAAAATCTATAAAAAGAAAGTTTGGTTTGTTGCTTTTATGTAATTTGTGGAAATGAAATATTTAGTTTTTTTGTTGAATTTGTGAATACATGTCTATATGATTTGTATATGGTTTTAAGCTTACTTTTCATTTCACTTATTGTCGTGTATTTGTTAATTTTTTCTTTTTTGTATATTAGCCATTTATGATGCTTTATTATTAGGTTTAAAAAAGGGTTTGTTAGATTTTTTTTTAATTTAAGTTTATTTATTTAGGCTAATTTTCTGTTAATTTTTAATCTATTCGCCATTGTAACAATTATTGCATACACCTGTGGTTAATTTAAATCAAATCGAAATACCGTCATATCAATTATATTTAAGTGTATAGCACTGGAATTTAAATATTTATTTTTTCATATGTTGAAACTTATTAGTCATAAATTTAGAATTATTAATGAATCAGTTAATTATTAAAATAATTTAGAAAATTTAATTAAAGGTTCTAAGCATATCATATATACCGGTAATTCCTTGTATTCTAAATGAAAACTTATTTTTTCATATTGACTGGATTTTCAAAATATTGAAACCTTTAACTCAAACGACTGTTTATTTATTACTGATATATGGATGAGTCAGAATTTTTTAACATTTAAGAGGAGGAAAAATGTCTTCACCCAAAAAATATCGTTATAGTAAACACATTCATTTATTTGTACAAAATATACACGAATTGCAAGTCGTTACGTAAGTCTTCAATGTAAGAGTAAGAACACCAAGAGGGACTATTCAGTTAATTCATATACTTATTGGTAACTGGTTCTTAGCCACGCCTAGATGAATTAAATCGATCATCTAGAGACAAGCGATAAGAGGCTTTCAATTGGCCAATGATTTGCAGAGGTCATTGTTTAACATCTGATTGGAGCCAATAATTGAAATGGTTGAACTAGATTTGATGCAAGAATAATGATATAAATCAAATAATTTCAATAATTATTTTATTTGAATTATGTTATCATAATACAATGAATATACTAATAAAAAATATTTTGTAAAAAAATACATGAAATACTAATTGTATAATTTATTTAAATCGCAAAACAAATTACAAAACTGACAATACAGATTCATGTTTTGCTGAATATTTTTTCCAGAATATAAGCTCAACATTATACAGCTAAACAAATAATATTAAACAAATGTATTTAAAAAATCATAATACATTTAAATTTTTTATGACTTTAACTTTCATTTTTAAGTTGTGTAATGCGCATGAAACAATTAGTTTATTTTAAGAAAGCGTAATTTCACATATTAATTTAACATTAAAATGAATTGTTTTTAACATAAATATGAAGTGCCAAGAAAAATTAATTAAATAATGTTATTATATTTCCTAGCCTATCTTTATTTAATTTATTTATTTTAGCTTGTATTTCTTTAATAACAAAGAATATTTTTTATTAATGAGTCAACATATTAACAGCAATATGAAAACGGGTCAATAGTTCCCGTATACACATTTAGACAAAAATTCAGAGATATTTTTGGAGATATAATTTTAGGATGCATTTAAATATATTTACCATAAAATGAAGGACAATAAACTTAAACATAAAAGTTTAATTGTATACAATTATTATATTTGCTACCATTATTATATTAACGCTATTTATAAAATTAACCTTAAAAGTAAAAACGTATCTTATACTTATTTTATGTGATGAATTAAACTAATAATTTCCATAATTTATAGAAATAAATTTTTTTTTTAAGGTGTACACGTTTCTTACAAAAATATTTTTTAAAGTAGCTATAATGAACTAAATTATTTGAATATTCAAGATTTGCTTTATAGATGTTATATTACTTTTAAATAGTATTTTTATAAGCTAAAATCTAATTAAATAAATAACTTACATAAGAATTCATAGAACCCATAACTTATTTCTCATTGATATAACTTCTCAAAACTGATTTTTGTCAAATTAGGCTATTGAGGCACTATTGAGGCACTTGAAATCAATGACCTTAATTTCTTGTCGACAACTTAGTCTGTCTGTTACTGTTGTTGATATTCTGCATTTGCCTCAAGTTTCTAAGTCAGTGTGGGCAGCAGAAATCGTGTAATCCGATTGCTGTCTAAATCGGATTACCTGATTAAGTCTAGACTCGGGGACCTCGGTAATCCATCGTCCAAGAAATGTCAATCCAAGAATAGAAGAATTATTTAAGACATTTCTGGGGATGGGTTGATTAACGATATGCCAGGCTCCATGTATGAAGGTATTTCCATGAATAAGATATCCCCGTCATGTTCAGTAACAAAACACAAGTAAAAATCATTTGAAAACTATTTAAGATATCATGAATTTCATCCAGTACATTGTGAATTATGCAATTATATTTGCCTGATTAAGTCGAAGTTTGGAGAACTTGGAGATCCTCCATTTAAGAAATGTCTGTCAAAAAAAAAAAGAATTATTTAAGATATTTATAGCGATAGGCTGAAAAGATGTGCCAGATTCGATGTCTAGAATGTCTTGATGTGCCAGAATAATGTCTTAATTACTGCAAAGTCCCACTTTAGTGATAAATGTAATGAATCAATCATAGAATATTTTATATTTTATGAGCAATTTATGGGGGAAAAATATTGATAGTAGGAGTATCAAATTGTACTTAAGTGTGCAAAAACATGAGTAGCGACTTCTTTTTCGCCGTAACATCACAAAAAAAATTAATAATAACCTGAAGTATATAAAATTCAAAATACATAGATAGTATTTTGGAAAATGTATACAAACGCAAAATGCATGCATACCGTATGCAATCAAACAAAAAGAAAGGATTTATAGATAGATTATTGTTGGTACAAATATTTGTCTTCACAACATTGAGAACAGAAAACAGATGTCCCTTAGTAATGGGAATATGACCTCTCTTAAATGCAATGGTTACTTGTTTCTCCTTACTCAACATTTGTTTATCCAAGAGTGATCCTTCTTCAATAATCCTCTATTTTAGTTGTTGGGTAATAACCCATCCATCAGTGGATATAGTTTACCGAATGTCGTCTCCTTTAGTATTCCGCGCATATTCCATAGGATTTAAATCCGGGAAGTATGTTAGCCAATACATTATTTTGATATCCACATTTTTTAAACTTTTAATTAGCTCAAGTTCAATGTGGCTTGGTATTATCTTCCTATCATATTATAAACATTCACTGATGGGCCTCGAAACAAACGCAAAGGGAAAGATCATTTGCTGATAATTGTCGATTTCCTGTAACAATAAGTCAGTCAAGAAAAAAAGTTGTAGCCCCCTTTGCAAGTTTATCATAACGTCTTTTGCTCCGTTTTCCCCTGATCTTAGTGAGATAAAATCAAGTTCTACCTCTCTCCATATCAACTAGCATTGAGAATAACTTGCGACATTGAAACGACTCTCATCTGTAAAGAGGACGAAAAGTCAATTGATGGAAAGTCCAGTCTTAGTATTTTGTCCAGTATGATGGGCGAAAACTGGCTCTGAAAATTCAGTCTGGCGGACTACTGTTAATGTAATACATCACTGAGAACGGCAGGCAAATAGACCATCTCTGTCAAGGTGCTGAGCTACAATAAATCGGGACACTTGTTTACTGAGTTCTCAATCATTCTCATGACTCATGAATTTTATCATATCATGAGTCCATGAGAGGGCCCATGTTACTCTGGTTAAAAGCCGATACATTAAAACCCAACATAAAAAAATAAGATGAATAATTTTAACAGAAAATTTTAAGAAATTAAATACTAATTATAAGCTATGAATGATTGATTCTGATAATTTTTTTTTCATTTATATCCGATTTGTTATCAAATATTTGCAGCTTTGAATAAATTAAAAGGGACTAAGTAGAATCTGCTTCAAATTTTGGTACTCATCATATAAAAAAAAATGCTAAATTTTGAAAAAAATATTTAAAAACTTTTATTTATAATAATAATAATATAATATTGAGGAAAATAATTATCATTTTCAAATATCGCCTTACATTTTTCTACTACAAATTCAACCAGACCTTCAATCTAAGATATATAAGAAAAGAATAAAGTTAAAGAAAGTTAGTTAAAAATATTAAACAATTGCCTGCTTTGATGAAGTCAATTTTTTTTATTGCTTAGATAATTAGCGATATAGTTTCTTGTTTTGTTTAAGTATATGAATCACTTCATATATTTTTTAGATCGTTTAATCATTTGGATTGCTTTTTTAAATTGATCGAAATACTAATCTAAAATTTCGAAATCTTAAAATTCACTTAAAAAAAAAATACTGTACATTAAGACAAATAAAACATTTATAATACAAAGTGTAAACATTATAAAAACAAATATTATTTACATATTTCAATAGATAAACATGTTAGAAACAACAATGGAAAGGGAAATAAAAGTCAATATTATGGAAATCTGGGAAGAAAAAGATGTTTATAAATGAATTGTAATTTTTATGTATTTTGAAAATATTTACTTTGGGAAAATTTACGTTTTCCTTAAAAAAAAAGAATTTATTATAATGAATTGCTTAAATTGGTGACATTTTTTTCCAAATTTTAAAAATGTAATTTAAACAAATATCATAGACTCATTGTTCTATTTTATGCCTCAATATTTTCATGGACCTAAAAATAATAATAAAAAAGACAAATTTATATATGATTAAATTAAAACAATTAGTCATTATTTGTATTTTGTTGCATTGTTTTTCAGAGCATGAAATAAATTTTAACAAATACTTAAGATGATTGATGATGGCTTGTTTTAATTAATTATTGAATATGAGCTAATTACTTTTAATAAATTCAACTAGTTACACGAAAACTTAGTGGTTTTATTAAAAATAACTGTTGAAATTTTTTTAATTCGATTATTAATTTGACATTAAAATTTTAATATCATTATTTATGTAAAAATTTTATTACTTAAATAATTTAAGATATATTTTTTCAACGTAACTTCTCATTTAGCAGTACCTTATCTTCTGTCAAATGAAATCATTACGTATTTAATTTTTATTTATTACAAAATAGCAAAATAGTTAATATTTTAAGTTGAGGGGATGATAAATTAGTATTTACACAAAAATGACATGCTTGTTAAAAATTATAATACTATGTCTAAAAGTTTTAATGTTATACCTGATTAACAAAAAGTATAAAAATAAATATTAATAAATTAACCTAATAAACATAATATATTATCTAAAAATTATTTAATTATCTTAAATAGATAATCTAATAACTATCCTTAAAATATATAATCTAATCAAATTAATGAGGTTTTTATATGGAATGTCAAAAGCCTTTGTGTGAGTTTATCTCAAGTATATGAGTTCTTCGTGATAAAATTATAAAAGTACGAAATCTACTTATTTCTACGCTATATTATTTAAACTTGACATATATAAAGATAAAAATGAAATTTTAATTTTTAATAAAAAATTAAAATGCATCCACTAATATATATTTGCAACACAAAAATATTTGGAAAATAAGTCAATGTATCCAATAGTCATGCATTTATATTAAAACAGCGTCATTATAATTAATTAACAGTATCATTAATCCATGCAACCAATACAGAAAACTCTGAAGAAGTCAATTGAAAGCTATAAGCCGGAAATATGATAAATTGATAACTTCATTAAATTAAAGCATAATTTAATTTAATCCTTTGAATTTCACGTGTCATTTAAATCCTCATTTCGTTTAATATCGACTGAAATATATGTTCAATTTTTATTCATTCAAAGAAATCAACCAAACATTTTTCAATAACTTTCCTTCTATAAATTTCTATACATAATTTTTTTGTTATTGAATATCAATTTCTGGCCAATAATCTGTGAATTTTTAGCATTCCTTCTTAAAGATGTTTCCAAATAGGATCTTAATGAAACCTTTTAGTAGTATAAAAATAATTCAATGTATAATCACTTGAATTTATGTGGCTATCTTGTTTGATAGTAAATCTCGTTTTGTTGCTCTGTAAGGCAACATGTGATTGAAGCACAAATTCTTGTTAGTTTCAAAGCAAACCGTCTTTAAAATGTAAACAACTAAGAAGCACGAAACGAGTCTCAAATAAGGAAGTAACTTGAAAGACACGTTTTGAGAAAGATAACGTCAACATTCGCAATGCTACAGTGTATTAATAAGCTAAGATTTCATAAGCAGTTCGATTTAGTGACAATTCCAAACAGGATCACTATGCAATATTTTAGTAGTTTATAAAAGAACATGAATTTCACATATAAAAGAACACGATGTCTAGTTCTTTTAGCCCGTGAAACATTATGTATCTTTTATTTGTCAATAAATAAACAATGGGACAATATGGATCGAAATTCATTGAATGACACATTCATGTTCCATTTAAAGTGAATCATCAATAAAATATTGACAATTAAAAAGTTCTTTGATAAATTAGCCTCAAGTTAGGAAAGAATTTTGTACAGCAGGTTACCAAACATGTGGCGGCAACATGTATAAAAATGCTATTTTCATTTTGGAATTGATAAATAATAATAGTATTAACCAAGCCTATACATTTAAGGTGAAACCATATTTTCCAACAGGATCATAAATTTAAAAAAAAAGTTTTCGATTAAATATTATTTTAGATAAATATTAAAATTTTAGCATAAAATATGAAACAAAATACACGTAACACAGTACAAATTACTAATTGCACGTTATAAACTGTTTTTCAGAGCTCTTATTTCCTCTCATAAAGAATTAAAGGAGAGTATTTAATACACGCACTGTTTCAGGTTAACTACAGAAGGCAACTATCTCAGATTTCCTTTTGTGTTTTTATCATGCGCTTTGTTCTTCTTTTGCGGACTTAATTCACCTTTTATCACACGTACGTGCCTATTCTTCTCTTTGACCTGTGAAGGTCGCATAGACATTCGCTAATTTTATGAATCTCATTATACATAATACCAAATATCTGCTGTCATATTTGAGTGACAGTTGTTCTCAATAGTACAAAACACTAATTGAATGTAATATAACTATCCACAATACTGATTGTGAGCTGTCAAGTTTGAGTGAAGAGTTTATTATATACTTGTCAAATCACATACATTCATTCATCTGACATGGAAATGAAATGCCAAAACTCTTCCCGTGAAGGAAAAAAAATGCTACAATAGTAATTTTTGAAACAGGCGACGGTGGTATGAATAAAAATGCTATTTTGATATTGGAATTAATAAATAGATACTACTACTATCCTAACGTCATCATTTAAGGTGATACCATACTTTCCAACTGGAGCATAAAAGGATAAAAAAAATTGTCTATCAAATATTATTTTAGATAATTATTAAAATTTTAGCACGATGTATGAAACAGAAATACATATAACACAGAACAAATTACTAATTGCGCGTTAAAAACTGTTTATCAGAACTCTTATTTCCTCTCAAAAAAGGAAGGAACTATAAGAATTAAAAAGAGAGTATTTAATACAAGCTCTGTTTCAGGTTAACTACAGAAGGCAACTATCTCAGATTTCCTTTGTGCTTTTATCATGTGCTTTGTTCTTCTTTTGCGGACTTAATTCGCCTTTTATCACACGTACGTGCCTCTTCTTAAGGAATAAAATGATTTATTATTCTTAGTTATGCACCAGTGCGTCACCTCGCTTAATCTTCTAAGAAAATATTTGGTTCTCAACTTAATGGGGGCGATTAGCAAATTCCACCCTACAAAAATTAGCCTCACTTACAGTGAATAAATGCCTTTCTTGTCTATGTCTGCCAGATGATACCGTCAAATCAGCTAAAGTGTCAGAATTATGTGAAAAATACTCTTTCATTGAAGATATAATGTCTGTGTACCCGAGTCTGTATTTTCCATTGTAATAAAACGCTGGCTTTTCTATTTGCTTAGCTTATCTCTGGAAGGGGAAAAAGCTTTTTCGTATTAGAAAGAAAACGAACACATTCGAAACGAAATAACTTTGTTTCATTTCGCTTCGAAGACGAGAATGGAAAGTCGTTTTATTCCTTTGCAAATAATTAAATTGATTTTTATGGTCCTTTTGTTATCTGTAACTGCAACGGAATCTAATTCGTTTATTCGAGAAAAAATATGAGTGCAGCAGCCTGGATCATTCAGTGATGTAGCCGAATAAACATTTAGTTTTAAAGGAAGTAACTTGTATTTGTCCTTTTTACTAATGAGTGCAAAATAATTTCGTTAGCGTAATTGGATCAACTTTTGTTTTCAGTACTCCAACCAACGTATATAAAGTCAACTTTAATATAACTCCAGGCTTAATTTTAAAAAAACAACAACTTGAATCTGTTTGCTACAAGATTATTCATGAAATGAGTTGTTTGCTTTTATTAATGTGTAGTTTTTTTACATTTTTTTAAATGTATCTTTAAAAATGTTCATGTGTTGATATTTAAAAATTTAATCATCAGTTTAAAATTAAATCAACATCTAAAAATAACGCTTTTTAAAGAATAAAAATTGAAATCTTATTTATTTTTGTGTAAACGATTTTAAATTTAAATTGTTTTTAAACAGTTAATAATGTAGATTGAAAAATAACTGATTAGTTCATTTTTATCTTTATTGTTTCGCAAAACAATAAAGCTTTGTGTTGTGTGTATCACTCTAACTATTGCAAAATTTAATGATTGTCACTTTATCAAATATTTTTTTATACGTAAATAACACAAAAATCAAAAGATTTTCATATAAATATTTCAAATACTTTTCTAAAAGTATTCATTTTTAGTCTTTAAATTTAGGCGAGTTGAAAATAAATATTAGTCAGTTAATTGCTTAAATGTTATCTTCGATAATTACCAACATTTTTTTTCATAAGACTAATTCAGATATTTTTTTCTATATTTAAGTAAAATCTTGGAGAGATTTTATGAGATTTTATATATACTACTTAAACAATTCATTTTAATTTAAGTATATACCCTTTTGTTATTAAAGTTTCAATTTTTTACATGGCATGTGTTAATATTTGATCCATGATTTGCTTAATCTTTTTTCAAATAGGAAAAATCTCATAAATCATACTATTATTTATAAAATTTTTAAAAAATTATTACAACTAATTTTTCTCTTAATATATTCATGAAATATTATTTTTGTAAAAGTATGTTAGGTTATTTCAAAACATATTATACATATATTTCCGATTCTTACAGGAAAAAAATAGCTGTTTCTTTACAGAAGTTTTCGATGAAAAAATGTTTTTACCATCTCTTATCTAAAGTAATAGTTTTGATTTTTCAGAAGAAGGAAACAATTAGTAGTCCTCAAAAAAAAAAAAAAAAAAAAAAAAAAAAAATTGAAAAATGCAAATGAAATAAAATCTAAATATTTAAATGTGTGATTATTTAACTAGGCCTTATGACCGAGTGACTAGCGTTCTGGCGATAGGTGCCACTTGCTTCTGGTTTTACACCCGGCGGTGCCATGGATCTATGCAGTGACTCGAAATCCACTTTAAATCTTAGGTTTCTGTCTAATGTGACTGTAGACTTTTGGATGAAGGGCTGAAATCCCTATGCTTTCTTTTTTAAGACGTAGGAAAGATGTAAAACGTTCTTTTTAAGACGTAAAAAGCATCTCCTCTCTCGAAATCAGCCAGTAGGCAGATGGCGGCTTGTCCCAACATGGAGTTCTGGCTCTTATGAAAAAAAGAAAATTTAGATATAATAAATATTTAGAAACGAGTTACAGTGTGGGTTTGCCATATTAGTAATTTTCTTCTTCATTGATTAGTTATTTCTTCTTCACAGCACCAAGATGGGTGAAGGCCCTCTGCTTATTGGCAGATTTCAAGACATGAGATGATTTTCTCTTTACTGGGTAGACCTGTAAGCCCTATGTTCAAGGCTTTATAGTCATATTAGGACCGGCATCTTCTAATTAAAGTGAATTTTGAACCATTACAAACATCCATGACGCCACAGAAACTTGAACCAGAAACCTGTGGCACCAACACCAGATATTAAATTATTTTACTCGTGGTTGTGTTTTTAATTGCTTATTATTACTAACTATCAGTGCCTTTCTGATTTGAAATAAAATTTATATAAAAGTAGATAAAAATTAAATATATCAATGGATGAGAACGATTTGCAAATAAATTACTTAAAAAAGGTATAAGGCTGTCATGTGATGATTTTTAATACATTGCAAAAGTAACATCTTATTCAAATTCTGCTATCATTACTTAATATAATTCAATTCCTATCAGCGTTTTAAACATAACTCACGTTTAAATAACTTAAATCTTTTACGAGCTCGTTCACAAAGAACTAGTTTTTAACAAGCGAATTCCGAATGTGTGTGCTTGTTTCTGCGTTTATTAAATAATATATTCAAGAGATGAAAAAGAAGAACTTTATTACTACAGCCCGTTTATCCATCATTTTAAAGAGGGGAAAACTCTAACGCTTCAAAATAAAGGCTGACAAAATATTTGTGTCAATTTATCCCATGCCTTCGTTCAGAAAATAAATTAATCCAGTAAAAGAGAAAAGCAAATAACAATGTCCGTTCCGGCGATCAGTGCCACAGGTTTCATGTTTTAGGTCTCCACAGTGATATGGATGTTTGTAGTAGATTAGAATCCCTTTACACTGTAGGACTCGGTCAAATATATGATCACTGTAGGACCTGTATCACTGTAGGACTCGGTCAAATTACTATAGAGCGTTGGGCTGACATTCCTACCCCTTAAATAGTAAATATCCCCTGCTTCGAAATATACCAATGAAGAAAAAGACGATTATTTAGATATAGCAAATATTTAGAAACGAGTTACAGGTTGGATTTGCAATAGTAATTATTACCATCTTCTGCATTGGCACAACGGCCTTCTGCCTACTTTTCAGATTTCGAGACAGAAGATGTTTTATTTTCAAAAGAAAGGATGTCAGCTTTTACGCCCAACAGTCCACAGTCATATTAGACCAGGAACTACAGTTTAAAGTGGATTTTGGATAACTTCAAACATTCCTGGCACAACAGGAACTTGAACCAAAACCTGTGGCACCGAACGCCAGAGATCAATTATTTTTTTCCCGACGTTATATTTTTAATTGCTTATTTTTATTAACTAGGTGTACTTTTTCGATTTGAAATAAAATTAAAAATTAAAAGTAGATGAAAAATTAAATATATCAATGGATCGAACGAATTAAAATTAAATAAGTCAATTCCTACTGTTTTTCACTATATTGCAGTAAGTCTTTTATAAATAAAGTTGAAATTTTCTTCTTTTTCTCTATTGGTCGATACATTCAACTTAAATCTAAAAAAAAAAACTAAAATTAATTAATTTAATTTAATTAATGAATTAATATTTGAAAAAAACTGTATTAACATCCAAGTGTCATGCACTACACAAGTCATCCACTATTCATCCATTGAAGTTCAAATACACTGTATGTATTTGAAATTGATTGGATGAATAAAAAGTATTTTATTAACGATTGAAAATTTGAACAAAATATATATAGGGAGAGTGTGAACTAATAGTAGGAATTGAAAAAAAGATACAAGGCTGACATGTGAAGATTTTTAATGTCTTATTCAAATTCTACTTCCATTCCTTAATATAATTCAGTTCACATCAGCATTTTATACTTAACTCACGCTTAAATAACTTAAATCTTTTACGAGCTCGTTCACAAAGAACTAGTTTTTAACAAGCGAATTCGAATGTGTGTGCTTGTTTCGCACTTATTAAATAACATATTCAAGAGCAGAAAAAGAAGAAACTGTAAATGGTCAACTCAGCTCTAGGCACAGTGATGTGGTGTGGTGTACTAGAGTAATAATATTAATTATTATCATATTCATTGGTGCAATATCCCCATGAAGGGCCAAGGCCATCTGCTTACAGGAACATTTCAAAAGGAAATGTTTCACTTTTTAGTTGTAGAGGGCCAATGCTCTAAAACTCTATTAGGACCTACGATTTAAAATGGATTTCAACTACAAACATTCATGACAAAGCAGGAACTTGAGCCAGAAACCTGTGGCGCCGAAGGCCAGATATTATTTATTTTAATCGGGGTCATATTTTTAATTGCTTATTACTACTAACTGTTTTCGATTTGAAATAAAATTTAAATTCAAAGTAGATAAAAAAGTAAATATATCAATGGATCAGAACGAATTAAAATTAAATTACTTCCAAAAAATATATATAAAGCTGACATGTGATGATTTTTAATGTCTTATTCAAATTCAACTTCCGTCCCTTAATATAATTCAGTTCACATCAGCATTTTATACTTAACTCACGTTTAAATAACCTAAATCTTTTAGGAGCTCGTTCACAAAGAATTAGTTTTTAACAAGGGAATTCCGAATGCGTGTGCTTGTTTCCGCACTTATTAAATAACATATTCAAGAGAAGAAAAAGAAGAATTTTAAAGACTCTGCTGCTACAAAATAAAGGCCGACAAAATATTTCCTATGTCAATTTATCCCATGCCTTCGTTCCGAAATTAAATTACTCCGGCAAGAGAGAAGAAAATAACCGTGTCCAAAGAAATAACCAGTCGGGTCAGAGGAGCATAAAAACTTTGCCGATGCACTTTCTCAGGAAATTAAGTTTCAATTCCGATGGATTCCAACTTTGCGAACCAGTTAAACCCCATCCATCAAGGAAAGCGGGACAAGATATGAAGTTAGTTTTCTTCCGTAAACCTATTTTTCAAGTAATGCGATTTTAACTTAAAAAAAAAAAGAAGTATATATATAAAAAAGGGGAGACGGAAAGGAAGAAAAAAAGTGCAGAGCTTAATGTTAGGCAAGGTGCATTTAAATGCGATCGAAACATTGAAATCGGAGCATTTTTCAAATGCGCTCACTGATTCTTGGAAGTGGGGTTTCTTCAGGCTTCATGACATCAAGAAAAACTAGACTGTGTCGGGAAATTAATTCGCTGGATGTTTTGAAAAAAACTAGATGAATAACGTTCTAATGTGTATTTGATATTGGGATTAAAGATTTTTTTCTGATATAAAAAACTCTGATATCTAAATTGCAATGTTGAATGATAGGTTTGATTGTATTTTGTTTAATTACTTTACTTAGTCGGTTAAAAATTATTTAAAAAAATTTAATTTCTTGTTTTTAAATTTCATAATGTACTGAAATCAGAATGATTGAGCTTTTTTATTTGAATAACATTTTTGAAAACTGTTGTACAACCATACATAATTTATTCTTTGTTTTTATATATATATATGAAATTTGAAATAAAATAAATATGTTGTTATTTAATGAAATATCAATAAAATAAAGATTATTTCTTAAAATATTGCCAAAATAAAGAGATTGATATGAAAATATCTTCATATAAATACTTTTTCATATTTTTTTATAATTTTGATATTCAGTATATTTTATTTTTTTCTGTATATATTTATTATATTCAGTATCTTAAGTATCTTTTTATTTTTTATATTTTTTTCTCTATCGTATTATATTTTGTATTTTTGATATTCAATATATTTTTATATTATAATTTTTGTAACATTTTTTATAGTTATACCATGCAGTATCATTTTTAAAAATGCCTTTTTAACTTACAAAATCAAAGAGCACCATTTATAATAAATTATTTGCTTTATATTTTAAAAAACAGTTTTAATTTACAATAAATATTAATGTTAATAACAAAAAATGTAATATTTAATAATGCAAAAAATTCTTCATTTGTTGATATTAATTAATTGACTCTTATTAATGATTGAATCTAAGAATTACACCAAATTTTAAACAATAAATAAGTTTTAAAATTTTTTTGAACAGTAATCTCTATTAAACTCTATTTAACTGTAAATCACTTATTAAAGTAACTTTAAATCCCTTTTTAATAACTGTAAATAAATTTTTAATAATTGTAAATCACTTTTAATAATTGCAAAACACTTTTTAGTTAGTTTTCAATGTTTTCTCATTGAAACTGTTTCAGATAGTGTATGACCATTGATTTTAGACTATTTCATCATTGAGAATTTTTATATTTTTGCTCTAAAAATGTAACTTAAATAATACTCTATTAAAAAATATTAGCTATGAATTACCTCTTAGGTATCCCAAAATGATAATTCAACCACTAATTATTTTAATTCATGTAATTTTCTGTCTTGTTTAATCATAAAGCAAAGTTAAAAGATTTGACTGAATTAGTGTACAAAATAAATTAATTTAAACCACAATTTTAATTATTGTTTTAAATTATGTTTCTTTAAAATTAACTATCATGCGAGCTAAATACATATGTACTGAAATCATTATAAGGCTTTTGAATATATAAAGTAATTTCAATTATGTACTACACTCAATTATAAGTAAATTTCACATTGAAATTAAGTATATTTCCTGGTTAAATAAACAAAAATTAAAATGTTATTATGATCTTACAAATCTGGGAATAACAATATAAGTTGAAGATATTTGTCATGAGAGTAATCATTGAAAATTTTTATTAAGAATTAAAAAGAAAGTCATGTGAACTACCCATTACAATTAAGTCGTCTTCGTGAAATTGGCCAATTTATGACACCCTATCTATGTTTTATGTGTTCTATAAATATTTTTATGAGGGGAACTGATCAACAACTTGTGCCGTATACATTGTATTTATTCCATTTTGTTGTAACACTTGCAATAAACTTTCTTTATTAGATTTAATAACGAAAGTGTGCAAAGCACATTGGAATGCAACATCAAAAACATTTGAAAAGTTGTTTCCTGTTAAATTTGCTGCAGATCTCCATTCTTATTGAGAATAATAACTCTTTAATTGTTTGTTAGTTAATGTCTGTATCAGCATTCCTTGAGAAACAAATTACTATATGGCTGACGTTTGATTATGAACCAGGGGGATGAATTTTAGATATGGCTTCCCTGCTCTTTAAGTGATCTCCACCACTCATGGCTCGCAGACAAGTTACAAAAGTGCTTAGTGGTTGAAATAGTCAACCAATCGCTTCAATAACACTTCTAATGATTAAAAGTCTGCGCATTAACGATGTTACTCGATTGTTGTAGATGTACTTTGAGGACCTTAATTAATTTGTAGGTTTAGAGCATAGCCTTTTATGTTACCTATATAGCTATTTTCTCTATTAAATTACTTTCAATTTTCAATCTTTTGTCTTGATGTTGAAATACGAATCTTAAAGCTTTCTTCATTAGTTTTGCTTCAAAAAAACGATATTTATATTTAAACATCAAGTTGAATCATCCTAAGTTACATTAGAGTAATCTTAATTCAAATCAACAAATTTAAGTCACAGCAAATAAATCAAGGATTATAATTATACAGTTTTAATTTATTATTATATTTTAATTTTTTAAATATTGTTAAATTAGTTTTAAATGTATTAAAAGTAAATTATATAAATCTCTGAACGTATATATTTGAAAATGCTTCTATAATACTTTTATATTATTTGATATATTTTGTGAATGCTTTTAATAATTAAATTTTTAAATTATTATTATGTAGAAAATAAACATAAAAGTAGCTTTGATTCTAATAGTAAAAGGATAAGATAAATGCTGCCTGATTTTTTACATTTTATGTTAATTTAATACATATGTAGCAATAAAATTCATAAATACTAGAGATAATTAAATATTGTTAAAAAAGTACTAGAAATATGTTTCATTGTCTCTATTAAAATTATGTGCAATAACTAAATGATAATAAATTATTCTTCATTTTCAATTATTAATTGGATACATAAAAACATTTTTTCAGTTGGATATATAAAAATATTTTAAATTTTATTTTAGTTGTAATTTATTTTTTAATGGATTTTAATTTCAAATAGATCTAGATCAATCAATCAATATATTTAGAACCAAAGTATTTAGAACCAAATCAATCTAGAAGTATATAATAAAATATTATTTATATAATCTATATAATAAAATATTTTTTATATCAGCTATATAATAAAATATTATTTAATTACTTTAACGTATAGATAAGAGTATACAATTTTACAAACCTCAAAAAATATAACAATTTATTATGCATGGTAAATATTTCTAGTAGGCCAAATTTGGTTAATAAGGAAATAAATATATTTAAAATTTGAATAATATACAATGTAAACAATCAAAATACAAAGCGTAATACTTAATCATTTTATGAATTCTATAGTGTTTAAATAAATTTTTATTATTACTTGTTTTCAAATTCTACCCAGTCAGCTACGAGATTATAATGAGGTAAAATAAATTTTAAAAGGTATATCAGTTGATAAATAATATCAGCTATCATTCATGGTTGCTTTTGTGCTTTGAAATACTTTGAATCAGCAAGAGAATATTTCATGGAGACTGCGTTTTGTTGGTGTTTTGAACTCGAAGAAGTTGAATACATCACGCTCTTTCTTCAGTGTTGGGATGTGGGTGTAGGGAAAGAATATATTTTCCCATTTTCTTAGGCAAACATTGAATATACATAGTAGGAAAACGTCAAATATTTTCAGATTTTTATCAAACAAAATGATTTAGGTCTTATCCGACAAAATAAATACGAAATCTCATTTGCGATTCAGATATACAATATCGTACAGAATGAGGTTTCAAAATGTATTGCTTTTGAAAGTTTTCCAAGAAGTCTGGGAATTTTATAGGACTGAATAAGTACGTGATACTCTCTTTGAAAGATATTTTAATGGGATGTTATTGTTGCATCCAACATTTTTCTACTGTATAAGATCCTGAATGAGAAATATATTAACCAGTACATTCTATAATAACAGTAAATAACATTTAATGATTAATTTGTTGTTATCCAAAAAATGTTTTGAACATATAATATACATTTTTCCATAATAGTTTAGTAAATTACTGAATGGTATAGATTTTTATAATAATTATATAAGTACATACTTAACTTAACTTTTTTTACTTAATAACAATTCATTCAAAAATTACAATACGTTTTGTAAAACTAATTTTACATTTTTTACTTAATATTTCTGATTTAAAAATGTTTATTTTAACATACATTCAAGAAATTTGATACATTTTAGTTTCATTGAAATTTATTGATACATTTTAGTGAAGTATTTCAGCAATTTTATTTTAATAATATTTATTTTTACAATGTTTACAAGTAAAAGTAGATTGCAAAATTAATGTATTTATCTGTATATTATTTTTAAATTACTACATTTTAAAATTGCTATTAAATTTATGTTTTAAATTTATGCAAATTTTATTTTATTTCCCAAATGTTCATATATTTTATTAACATATAAATGCATCCAATAATAATATAAATTCATATAACGCTAAATAAAACTACTGCAAATAAATATAATATAAATACTGGAAAAATTTTAATAAATTGGTATCTACTTTTCGTAAATATGAATAACTGATCATTTCATAATTATTATTGAGTTGTTAACAATAGAAATATTTTAATCATGATCTAATTGTATTTAATATAAATTGTACTAATACTTTACTTAGAAACATTGTATATACAAGTTAAATGATATACTATTTAGCATTAGTAAGAACGTAATTCAACTAACTGTGTAGTTAGTGTCATAATATTAATTTTAAACTGTGGGTATATATCTGTGAAAATATGTAATTTTTGAGACGAAATGTTTTCAAATTAATGTCTCTATTTAGGTTGATTCTAAAATTTGAAGAGTTTGTTATAATAAACGAATTATTCATTATTATTTACTCCAACAAAAGAATTATACAATATAAATTATTCTAATAAATTAACTTATTTGCTGAATTAAACTATATTGAAAACACTATTATTCTAGTTATTTAAAATAATAGTTCGTCAAAGTTTCAGAATGACAAATAATAGTTAAATAATTCATTTGTCACGAATCTCACTTTTTATATTAATCCACTTATTGTATGACTAACAATTTATTCATTTAAGCAATATTAACAAGCCTTTCAAAAGATTGTAAAAATAATTATATGATTAAAATGCAACACATTTAATCAAATTGATTAAGATGATTAGGATATTTATAAAGTGATTATGATAGGAATGAAATGTAAGTAAGTAAAGTGATATTGGTTACAAATTTCTGTGTCATATTGCTTGTTACTTTATACCGCTGCACATTTTATGGTAATATGCATAAGATGATTAAGATACAAATTAAAATATTATTAGTACCATTTTTTTTAAGTAATTTATTTTATCAATATTAAATATCTAAAATTAGATTAAGAGCACAATTAATCAATATGAATTTCTAATAAAAGTAATGGGTTTGTAAAATTGAATGAAATAAATTGCTTTGCTTTTAGCTTCCTCTTTAAACATGTAATACTTTTTCAACAAGAAAATGATGAATTTAATTCTTAAAAATTTAGAAATAATAAATAAGTTTCCTAATAAAATAAATAAATACAAATAGCTTTATATTGAAATAAATATAATAAAACTTAATAAATTAATAAATCATTTTTTCTTCACCTCACAATAATCATGTATAAAATAGTGTATACAATTTACGAAAGCATAAAATGATAAAAAAACAATTTTAAAGAAACTAATAGATCTATTTTTAAAAAGTAATATATATAATAAATAATCTATTATATAATAATAATATAATTATTATCAATATATAAATAATATATATATACACTCAAGAGCCAAAACATTATGACCACCTGTCAATAACGAGTTGGTCCACAGCCTTTCCCATCACACACAGAAGTAAGTGGAAGAATGATTCTTCAGACTCTCCAGCAGCAGTTAAATACCACTTCCACCTGATCACGTGCCTTTCACGTCATCCAGGCCGAGTTCATTGTAAAATGTAGGGGTGGTCATAATGCTGTGGCTCTTGAGTGTGTATATATATATTCCTTTTCTATAATATTATGTCATTTCTTAACAAGAATCTAGAGAACTTAATTTAATAAAGTTTAAAAGTAATATTTATGATATGGGAAGATATTTAAGTTAATTGAAGTAAAAGAAATTAATTAAATTCTTCAAATACTTTGTATTGAAAATTTAGGTCTAAATTAAAAAGAAACATTAAAGCTAAACATGAGAATAATATACTTAATATTAAGTTTTAAATTAACAAGATATTAAGATTTTGGTATAGAAATTTATTTACACACTTTAACAAAGATTCTATTTTCAAAGGTTAGTGTATAAGGTTAATCAGGAATCCTCACTATCATCTATGTTTATCAAATGAAATGGAAACTATTAGTTACTTGAAACCAAAATGAATTATTCATCTCACTTTGGGAGAAATAAAACGTTCTTCAAAATGGGAATAGATTAATATTGAATTTTAATGAAATATCAACTTAAATTCTATTCATTACTAAAAGCCCTGGGAATTCAGATTATATTTGTTACTGAAATTTAGACATCGCTAAATGTGAGAAGCTAGGGATATGCTAAATTTTGCTGAAACGCTCTGTTGAATGAGCTATTAACATGCATTTCTCCAGGATTTATGTTTATGCAAGTACTGTTTAGTTTATGACTAGCAATTATCTCTTTGGCGAGATGTTTTACCGCTTTTAAAGTTAATGAATTAAGTCAAGCTTGAATTAAAATCTTAATGCTGAGTCTGTGTTGGAAAGTACATTAATTTTTGCAGATTATATTATAATATTTTTGCATTAGATGAAATTAAAATAAGAAGTTTTACTGAGATAAAAATTATCATTAAAAATGATGAATTACGAGTTTTTAATAATTCTGAAATGTGATTGTATTTATTTAAAAACTTGCTTTTATTTGAAACCAAAACTCAAGTATTCGAATTATTGAAAAAGGTCTTCTCTAAAGTATATTTATAGAAACATTGTATGTATAAGTATGCTTAAATTGTAAAATAATATTTACAGAAGAGTGCTTTTTAACTAGGATATAGTAATTCTATAAAAATAATATATAATGTATAGAATATTTTTTGTTACCATTTTTCATGTACTATATAATTTTTCTCTTAAAACAATAATTTAAATGATAATTTCTTTCTATAAACAAATAGAAGCAACATAAATTACTATAATAATAATATCAAAATAAGTAAGAAAATATGATCTTCTGCAGTATTTTTTAGTGTTTGTCATATATTAAATGCCGAAGTTGTTGGTTAAAAATTTAATTAAAGATGTCCAAAACCGTTAATGTGCTTTCAATTAGTTTGAAGCAATTATTTAAAAAAAAACACAATCTTATAGAATTTAAAAATACCAACAAATGAGAAATATACGAAGAAAATTGTTTTACTTAAATACACTTATCATTTCTATCAAAATACAGCAATATATTATAAAAATTCAAATATTGCAAGTAATGCACAATTTCTTACTACACGTGACACAGCAAAAAGAATCTTACATCTTACGTGCAGTAAGAAATGCCATTTATGTCATTTCGTTGTAATGCCATTTACTGCATTTAAAATGTGGGTGTATTTCAATAAAACTCTTTGTTCCTGAACTAATATATTTGAAATAATCATGAACCCACTTTTAATATGAACGCAGAATTTAAGCCTGATGCACCAAAGATATTGAATAATTTCCCTCATTTTCTCCGCTTCTTCTGAACTTTTAAGCCAAACCTGCTTTCTTTATATGCTATGCTTATACATTACTCATCAAATTAATGTGAAAACAAATGTATCGTGTTTATAATTTGGTGCATGCCATCATGTAAACTGTGCAATTATTTTCAAACACAATACATGTTATTATCAATTTTGCTTATAATTTTCGATACAATTAAATCTGATTCTTGTATAAATATAATCATTTCTCTTTAAAAACTGTTATATAACTGATACTGATATACAGGATGATTATAATTAGTCCCACTTTCAAAATGTTAACTCTCCACACTGAGTTCAAATTTGAACTGTTTATACTTGAAGAAGGGAGTAAAGGTATGGCACAAAAAAAAAAAAAGTTCTACCGATTTTTCCCATCCAATTTGGTATGGCCTTTTCGTGATGAATCGACTTTCCATTAACAGTGTCACAATTGTTGAATGACTTGAAGTAATATTTTTCGAAACAATCGAAACAATCGAAAAAAATCGAATTATTAAAAATCGAATATTAAAAATCGAAACAATCAAGGACATTGAACTCTACAGTTGGTTTAATGTGAACTGTAATGTTGGGTAATGTGAAATGTTCGATTCAAAATATCTCTGGCAACCGAATTCACTTTCTTTATGCCGCTTACAGCGCCATCTATTAATACACTTTGGAGCTTTTTTGATGACGTACCGTTTCTCCCTTTCTAGTATCTTCAGTTCAAATTTGAACTCATTGTGATGAGTGGTTCTTTTTTTTTTACAGTATTTTGAAAGTGGGACTTTAATTGTAATCACCCTTATATCAGATTTCTATCATCATAAAACAGCACATATTCTACTTAATTAATTTAGATTCAGGTATTTGATTGTTGGTTTTAAATTTTGAACTCTTGAAATTGAAGAAAAGAAGAATTAAAAATATATACTTATTAAATCATAATCATTTAATGAAATCGTATTAAAATCTTCGTTTTAAAATAATTTTTTTCTGATTAGAAAACACGTACACAAATGCAGAGTAAATGTTTATATATATATAAGTAAAGTAAAAAAACAGAATAAAAAATAATGACTTAATAATAATAATTTTATTGCATTAAAAAGTAATTAATATTAAATCTTAACTATATTTCGATAAAGAAAAAAAATCGAGAAAAATATTTTTTTTTCTCAATTAATTTTCAACTTTGACGATGGCCATTTAATAATATCACTTTTTTTTTCAAAAATTGTTAGACTTCACAGTAATCACAAATCCTTTTAATGAACTCATCTAAGAATATATTCCCATTTAATGGTTTTGCAATTTTCTGAAACATATCGCAAAAATCCAGGCACTCGCCTTAAAATCCATTTAAATTATTCTTTGCTGTAATTAAGCCATTTAATGAATTCTGTGGGAAACATAAACATATGAAGTTTCAAACGTAATTACTAAGAGCAAGGAAATCGTTAATTTAATTTTTAATTAATTCCAGGAAAATCTTGGAAGGAACCTTGGGATACGTTTTTGCCTCTACTGGACTGCTATTATCCACAAGAACTACAATTAATTGCGTTACATATCTCGAGAAATTTCTATTCAAGGGGGTATTAATTCCTAATGAGACAGTAAAACAGAATGAAAAGTTTTGAAACTTACAATGCTTTGTGTGAGCTATTGTGCTTTGATTTGTTTTAAACCACGTGATTCACAAACATTATAATGAAGTGTTTCAAAAGATTCTTTTAAAAATGAAAATAAAAATATTAATATTATTATAATAAATGAATGTCTGTGATTTGTAAAGAGTTATGAATTTTTAATACAGAGTATATCTTTAAACAGTTAAATTAGGATTAGATTTATGTTGTTCTTCTGAATTTCATATTGTTAATTACTGAGCATTAATTTTAAGACTGTAAAATATTGTTTATTTCAAAATAAACTGAATTGTTTTTGAAATCGCACTGAAATAAATGTTGAGTGGGAAAAGAAAAATGTTTTGTAAGAAATATTTTAAAATAACAATATTTAAAGATAAAACATAAAATATTTTTCTTTATTTAGGAATTATAATAAAAATATTAAAATATTAATAATCTCAGAAAAGTGACATATAAATATTATACACAAAATACGATCCACTTACTACTTAATATCTAAATGTAGTATCTGGCATTATTGCAAGACTATTACATTAAAAGGCTCTAAGCTTATTATTTGTATGGATGTGCATTTTTTTTATGCCTGAAATATTTATTTTATGCTGTATTATGTAATAAAAATTTTGAGATTTATCTAATCTCAACCAATATATTTATGTCTGCTGGACTAGATTACAAAAAGCCTCATACTATTTTACTAAGGAGTCTCAGGAATCTATATTTTGTATATTTCAGTTTTCCTGAAAACTGAAATATACAAAAATTTATACATGACTAATTTTTTTAAAATCTAGCACAAATATTTGTTTTTCTATTAGAGATTGAACAATTCTTATTAAATTGCTTTCTTAAATGATTTTATTTTTGTTAGGGGTTTCAAGTTGCAATTTTTTTCTGATATTTTACACTAAAGTTCCATCTAGATACTGTTTGTTTAATCAGTTGATATTCACGTGTTTTTTCATGGCTCTCTTGAATTCCAAATTTAGATTTAAACGCTGAATTTTTATTTCGATTAAATGAAAAACTTGCAAATTTAAATTCAATTTTAAATTATCCTACACATCGAATAGAAAAATTGCACAAATTTAAGATATCCGATAAATTAAGAATAAAATAACATTTTTAGTAAAATTAGCACATGAAGCGAATTTCGTTGAATTAGTGATTTATTGATAATAAATATCATAATCATATATTTACTATATTATTATTTAAAATATAATAAATATATAACGATGATATTTATTATCAATAAGTCACTGAATTATTACTTATATTAGTCCATATTATAAATATATTATTATCACTATATTATTATTTATAATATAGTAAAGTTATGATGATATTTATTATCAATTAGTCACTGAATTACTGAATTACTATATTATTATTATTCTCTTATATATTACTACTTATGAAATAAATGGAATGAATACATGGCCATGATATTAATTAATATCAAAGGAAACACCATTTATTTTGCTAAAACTATTAAATAATAATTGATAGAGTAGACACCATTGATATTGAATTACGTTTTATTATAATATGGGATAGCAAAAAATCAATTGTAAAAGATTAGGTATAAATTCCTGAATTTTGATTGAATGTCAAGTTTTTAAGACTGAGTGTAAATTCGAAAGTAGTCATCTGCGTTGTGTGCAAAAGAATGATCCAAGTAATCTGAAATGTCCATAAAGGGAGAAAGAAAAAAAGAAGGGGAGTGGTTTCTCTTTGAGATCTACACAAAAAGTTCTATTCAGACTCCTTTGTAAATAAACTCCTTTGTATTCTATTGGATTCCACAACCACGTACATTTTGGTCGATCCACTGTAAATAAATTTTCTGCCATCGCACTTCGGAATCCAGTATATTTCACAGGGTAAAAATGAAAATTCAAACGATGTTTTTTCGACCAAAATACATATTCTTTTTCTTCCGGTGCCCAGTTATGTGTGGATTTCTTTTTTTCTTCCTTTCTTTCTGCCACTTTTTCATTCAGAAAAATTTTCTCTGAAGAAATTGGATTCAATTCATTTTGATTCCGTCACCATCTTTTTTATCGTCCCCCTCCCAAATATACGTTCAGAATAGAAATTTGATGGAACGTTGTTTTACAGCTCATTTTTTTATTTACTCATGAGACTTTTTTTATGCTATTTTCTTTCCATTTTTGTGCTTTCTTTCTTTTCTGTTTCTTTTTTTTCCTTTCAGATCTTCCTCGTTAATGCCTCTAGAGCAGGAATCTTTCACAGTTTTTATTTATTTTTTTTTTTTATCAACCATCTCAGAATGCCTTTTATTTTCATAGCTGAAGTTTGGATTTGAATGCCTCCGTAATACTTAAAGCTGGAAATATGTTTTATCTGATTTCAGAAAAGTTGATCACATATGTATTTTTTGAGGAGGCAATTACAAAAGAAAAATTGACGCGTATACCTTCGGGAAAATGCATTGAAAAATTATTTCTTCATTCAGGTGAAAGAATTATTTTCATATATCATACATACTAGCTTTTTTTTTTCTTCAAATTTCGGTTTCAAATAATTTAATCAATGTACAATGAAAGGAATTATGGTTTTTAAAATAATTTCCTTCGATATAACCATAAATTTTTGTTTTTCGGCGCCAGTATTTTACCTAGTGAGCATTAACGTTTTGTCATCGGTAGTAAGAAGAAAAATATATTGCAACATTTTGTGTTTTTTACTTTTCAGTATTTTATTACGTTAGGGAAAATTAAATATCTTTAATCTATATGCTTTTAATTTAGTTTCAAAATTATTTACTCTTTTTTTGGTAAATATAATCTGTTAGTATGGAAAAAAAGAAACTAAAAGAAATGGAATAATGTTGGGACATATTTCTTAACTTACAGCCAAATTTTATCACATTTTTATTTTTATTAAATCATCTGAGTACATTGTAGGACGATAATTATAAAAAATAAAAACACAACGTAGAAAAAAAAATCATAACAAAATTCATGAATTAAAAAAATTGTTCTTAAATCATGCTGAAATAGGGTACGTTGTTATCTTATTAAATTAACATATTTAGAAATTAAAATAAAATAAAATAAATGCACTGAAATAAACTAAAGATGACATTACCATGGTATTAATTAATATAAAGTGAAACATCTTTTATTTAGATAAATCTTTTAAATAATAACTGATATATTAAACACCATTGGTATTGAGTTACGTTTTATAAAAATGTGAATTACAAAAATTTCAATTGTAACATTTGGTATCAATTCTAGAATTTTGATTGTATGTCAAGTTTTTTAGACTAAGTGTCTATTAGAAAGCAGTCCTCTGCGTTGTGTGCAAAAGAATGATCCAAGTAATTTGAAATGTCGATAAAGGAAGAAAAAAGAAGAAGAGTAGTTTCTCTTTGAGATCTGCACAACAAAGTTCTATTCAGAGCTCGTAGAGGCGAACGAAATAAACTCCTTTTTGTATTCTATTGGTTTCACAACCACGTACATTTTGGTCCGTCCACTGAAATAAATTTTCTGCCATTCACTTCGGAATCCAGTAGACTTCACAGGGTAAAAATGAAAATTCAAACGATGTTTTTTTCGACCAAAATACATATTCTTTCTTCCAGTGCCCAGTTATGTGTGGATTCTTTTTTTCTTTCTTTCTGCCACTTTTTCATTCAGAAAATTCTTTTCTCTGAAGAAATTGGATTGAATTATTTTTGATTTCCCCACCCTCCTTTTTTATCGCCCCCCCCGTTCCCAATGTTTTGGAACGTTGTTTTACGGCTCATTTTTTTTTTTTACTCACGAGAATTTTTATTCTATTTTCTTTCCATTTTTGTGCTTTCTTTTGTTTCTTTTCTGTTTCCTTTTTATCCTTTCTTAACTTCCTCGTTAATGCCTCTAGAGCAGGAGTTTTCACAGTTTTTATTTTTTTTTTTTATCAACCATCTCAGAATGCCTTTTATTTTCATAGCTGAAGTTTAGATTTGATCGCCTGCGGTAATATTTATAGCTGGAAATATGTTTTTCTGATTTCACAAAAATTGATCATATATGTATTTTTCAGATGCAATTACAAAAATAAAATTGCGCACACACCTTCGGGAAAATGCATTGAAAAATTATTTTCTTTTTCAGTTGAAAGAATTATTGTCATAGATCATGAATAGTAGCGAATATTTTTTTTCCAAATTTCTGTTTCAAATAATTTAATCAATGTACCATCAAAGGAAATAAGTTTTTAAAAATATTTCGTTCGATTTAACCATAAATTCTCCTTTTCGGCCCCAGTATTTTACCACTAACATTTGGTCATTACTTGTAAGAAAAATTATATTGCAACATATTTCATTTACCGTATTCATCATTTTAGAGCGTTAATTAAAATTAAATATCCTTAGTCTACATGCTTTAAACTTTGATTCAAAATTGTTTATTTTTTTGTGGGAATTTGATCTTTTAGCATGGAAAAAAAAACCTAAAAGAGTGGAATAATGTTTGGACAGCTTTTTTTAATTTGGGGACAATTTTATTGCGTTTATTATTATTATTATACACTGAAGTGACAAAGTCATGCGATAGCAATATGCAAATTTTCAGATGGCAGTAGCATCGCGTAGAACAGGTATAAATGCGCAGTGCTTTCGCAGAGCTTTCATTTCTAAATTCAAGAATTATTCATGTGAAGAGGTTTTGACGTGATGATGACCGCACGACGGGAATTAACAGATTTGAAAGCGGAATGTTAGTTGCATAAAGCTAGACGCATGGGTCATGCCATTTCGAAATCGTTAGGAATTATGTGTAAACATTCCCAGATCCACTGTGTCAAGAGTGTGCCGAGAGTATGACATTTTAGGCATAACATCCTACCATGGACAGCGCAGTGGTCGACCGCCATGCACTTAACGACCGAGACAGGCGACGTCTGCAAAGAGTCGTAAATTCAAACGGGAAGTTTTGCGTCAAATAACCGCAGAAATATTGGGACGTACAAGGGACTTGTCTGTTAGAACTGTGCGGAGAAAAATTTTTTCTCTTGGGCTATTCCAGCAGAAGACCGACTCGAGTGCGTTTTTTACAGACAGAACTCACATATTTTCGCTTGCAGCGACTCTCTTTTTTCATTCGTTTCTGAGCATATCTTTTTGGTCCCTAGAAAATGGAAAACCGTGGACATTGACTGGAAATGCTTATGTTCAGCTGAAGTTTGGATCACGTTGCAGCCATTCATGGTTTCATGATTACCCAAACAACGATCACGGATTTTTATGGATGACTTTCCATTCACCGGGCCACGAAACTTTCTTTTTCGTTTTTTTTCCTTTCTGAACATTTTCAACGAATGATAATCAATGCCACCTAGAGCAGACAATCTTTTCCCGTTCTCGAGCATTTATTTTTCATCATCGCCATGGAGGTTGTTCCTTTTATTAACCATCAACATTTCACAATTAATGGACGTCTATCGAGACAAAATGGTAAATATTCCTGCAGAAGACTTAATGACTTTTGTTGAGTCCATGCTACGTCGAGTTGCTGCAATTCGCCGAGCGAAAGGAGGGCCGACACGATATTAAAAATGACTTTTGTCACTTCAGTGTATAGTCTGGGTTCATTGTAGATTTATAATTATAAAATTTAGATTATATAGAAAAATTATTTTTATTAAACCAACAGAATGAAAATTATATATTAAAAATTCAAAGCACTGAAATTAGTTTCAAGTTAATTATCCATATGACTATATTAATTAATGTTAATAAGATTATTTATGAAATAAACTGTATAGAGATATTATCATGGAATTACTGCTTAATATCAATTGAAACATCTTTTATTTTGATAAATCTGTTATATAGTAATTGATATAGTAGACACCATTAATATTGAATTACAATTTATTATAATGTGGACTGGCAAAAAAATCAACTGTGAATGTTGGTATGAATTCTTGAATTTTGATTGAATGTCAACTTTTTACGATTAAGTGTAAATTCGAAAGCAGTCCTCTGCGTTGTGTGCAAAAAAGAATGATCCAAGTAATCTGAAATGTCGATAAAGGGGAAAAAAAAAGAAGAGTTGTTTCTCTTTGAGATCTACACAACAAAGTTCTATTCAGAGCTTTGAAGCGAACGAAATAAACTCCTTTGTATTCTATTGGTTTCCACAACCACATACATTTTGGTCGTCCACTGTAATAAATTTTCTGCCATCGCACTTCGGAATCCAGTAGATTTCACAGGGTAAAAATGAAAATTCAAACGATGTTTTTTTCGTCCAAAATACATATTCTTTCTTCCGGTGCCCACCTATGTGTGGATTCTTTTTTTTCTTTCTTTCTTTTTGCCACTTTTTCATTCAGAAAATTCTTTTCTCTGAAGAAATTGGATTCAATTCATTTTGATTCCCCCACCTTCCTTTTTATCACCCGCCCTCCGAAATATACTTTTTCGGAATAGAAATGTGATGGAACGTTGTTTTACAGCTCAATTTTTTTTATTTACTCACGAGACTTTTTTGTGCTACTTTTCTTTCCATTTTTGTGCTTTCTTTTTTTTTTGTTTCTTTTTCTGAACTTCCCCCGTTAATGCCTCTAGAGCAGGAATCTTTCACAGTTTTTTTTTTTTTTTTATGTCTTTTATTTTCATAGATGAAGTTTGGATTTGAACGCCTCGGTAATACTTAAATCTGGAAATATGTTTTTCTGATTTCACAAAAATTGATCGCATATGTATTTTTTCAGAAGCAATTACAAAAAAAAATGCGCTCATACCTTCGGGAAAATGCGTTGAAAAATTATTTTTCTTTCAGTTGAAAGAATTATTGTCATATATCATGCATGCTTGTGAAATTCTTTTTTCCAAATTTGAGTTTCGGTTTCAATAATTTAATCAACGTACCATCAAAGGAAATAAGTTTTTAAAAATATTCCCTTCGATTTAAATATAAATTTTCTTTTCGGCACCAGAGTTTTATCTAATGAGAATTAACATTTCGTCATTACTTGCAAAAAAAATTATATTGCAACATTTTCCATTTACACTATTCAGTATCTTATTACTTTAGGAAAAATTAAATAGCTTTTTGTTCTATATGCTTTAAATTTAGATTAAAATTCTTTACTTTTTTTTGGGAGTTTTGATTTGTTGGCAGGGAATAAACGAAACAGAATAAAATGGAATAATTTTTGGCAAATTTTTTTAACTTAGCGACAATTTTATTTCAATTATTATTGTTATAATCGTCTGAGTTCATTTCAGAATGATAATAATTATAAAAAAAAGACAGCATAGAAAAAAACAATCATAGCAAAATTCACGAATCAGAAACAATTATTTTAAATCATGCTGATAAATTCTTATTAAATTATTAAATTAAACATATTTAAAAATTAAATAAACGCTCTGAAATAAAACTGAATGAAAACATGGCTATGATATTACTTAATATCAAGTGAAACATTTTTATGTTGATAAATCTGTTACAGTAGTCACCATTGATACTGAGTTATATTTTATTATAATGTTAACTAGCAAAAAAAATCAATTGTAAAAGTTGGTATAAATTCTAGAATTTTGATTGAATGTTAAGACTAAGTGTAAATGCGAAAGAATGATCCAAGTAATCTGAAATGTCGATAAAGGGGAAAAAAAGGAGAAGAGTGGTTTCTCTTTTAGGTCTACACAACAAAGTTCTATTCATAGCTCTTAGAGGGAACGAAATAAACTCCTTTGTATTCTATTGGTTTCCTCAACCACATACATTTTGGTCCGTCCACTGTGATAAAATTTTCTGCCATCGCACTTCGAATCCAGTAGATTTCACAGGGTAAAAATGAAAATTCAAACGATGTTTTTTTACAACTAAAATATATATTCTTTCTTCCGTTGCCCAGTTATATGTGGATTCCTTTTTTCTTTTTTTTTACTTTCTTTCTGCCACTTTTTTCATTCAGAAAAATTCTTTTCTCTGAAGAAATTGGATTCAATTCATTTTGATTCCCCACCCTCCTTTTTTATCGCCCCTCCACCCCCAAATATACGTTCGAATAGAAATGTGATGGAACGTTGTTTTTTACAGCTCATTTTTTTTTTTTTATTTACTCACGAGACTTTTTTATGCTATTTTTTTTCCATTTTTTTTGCTATTTTTTTCCATTTTCTTTTTTTTCTTTTTCTTTTCTGTTTCTTATTTTCCTTTCAGAACTTCCTCGTTAATGCCTCTAGAACAAGAATCTTTCATAGTTTTTTTTTTATCAAGCCTCTCATAATGCCTTTTATTTTCAAAGCTGAAGTTTGGATTTGAACGCCTCGGTAATACTTAAATCTGGAAATATGTTTTTCTGATTTCACAAAAATTTATCACAGATGTATATTTTCAGAGGCAATTACAAAAATAAAATTGCGTGCATACCTTCAAGAAAATGCATTGAAAAATAATTTCTTCTTTCACTTGAAAGTATTATTGTCATAGATCCTGCACACTAGCGAGATTTTTTTTTTAAATTTCGGTTTCAAATAATTTAATCAATGTACAATCAAAGGAAATAGGTTTTTAAAATATTTCTCTCAATTTAATCATAAATTTTCCTTTCCGGTACTAGTGTTTTACCTACTGAGCAATAACATTATTCCATTAAATGCAAAAAAGATTTTATTGCTATTACACTGTTTATCATTTTATTACGTTAGGAAAAATTAAATATCCTTAGTCTACATGCTTTAAATTTGTTTCAAAATACTTTACTTTTTATGGGAACATGATTTGTTCGCATGGGGGAAAAAATGAAAGAAATGGAATACTTTTTCGACCGATTTCTTAAATTAAGAATAATTTTATTACATTTTTATTAATTTTTAAATCGTCTGAGCACATTGTATAATGATAATTATAAGAAAAAGATAATATAAAATACGCAATAATGGAAAATACATGGATTAGAAAAATTAGTTTTTAAATCATGTAGAAATGTCGATACGTTGCTTTCTTATTAAATCAACATATTTAAAAATAAAATAAATTGAAATAAATGCACTGAAATAAACTCAATGAAGACATGGCTCTGGTTTTATTTAATATCAAATTACTCATCTTTATTTTGATAAAACTATTATATAACAACTGATAAATAGACACCTCATTTGATATTGAGTTACGTTTTATTATAATGTTGACTAGAAAATATATTATTGTAAAAGACTGGTATAAATTCTAGAAATTTGATTGAATGCCAAATTTTTAAGACTAAAAGTAATTTTCAAAGCAGTCCCCGCGTTGTGTAAAAAATAGTGATCCAAGTAATCTGAAATGTCGATAAAGGAAGAAAAAGAAGAGTGTTTTCTCTTTGAGATCTACACAACAGAGTTCTATTCAGAGCTCTTAGAAGAGAACGATATAAACTCCTTTGTATTCTATTGGATTCTACAACCACACATTTTGGTCCGTCCACTGTAATAAAATTTTCTGCCATCGCACTTTTGAATCCAGTAGATTTCACAGGGGTAAAAATGAAAATTCAAACGATGTTTTTTTTTACCAAAATACATATTCTTTCTTCCGGTGCCCTGTAATGTGTGGATTTTCTTTTTTTTTTTCTTTCTTTTTTCTGTCACTTTTTTCATTCAGAAAAATTCTTTTCTCTGAAGAAATTGATTCAAATCATTTTGATTCCCCTCCCCTTTTATCGCCCCCCTCAAATATACGTTCGGAATAGAAATGTGATGGAATGTTTTTTTACAGATAATTTTTTTTTTATTTTCTCACGAGACTTTTTATGTTATTTTCTTTCCATTTTTTGTGCTTTCTTCTTTTCTGTTTTTTTTTTTATTTATTTATTTATTTATTTTTTTTTTTGTCCTTTCAGAACTTCCTCGTTAATGCCTCTAGTGCAGAGAAGCTTTCAGTTTTATTTTTTATCAACCTTATCATAATGCCTTTTATTTTCATAGCTGAAGATTGATTTGATCGCTGCAGTAATACTTATAGCTGGAAATATGTTTTTCTGATTTCACAAAAATTTATCACATATGTATTTTTTTCAGAGGAAACTACAAAAATAAAATTGCGCATAACCTTTTGGGAAAATGCATTGAAAATTATTTTCTTCTAAAAAAAAATTATTCATTCCTTCATTGAAAAAAGAATTATTCAAAGTCATAGGTCATAGATCGAATAATAGCGAATTTTTTTTTCCACATTTCTGTTTCAAATAATTTAATCAATGTAATCAAAGGAAATATGTTTTTAAAAATATTTCTTTCCATTTAACCATAAATTTTCCTTTTCGGCACCAGTATTTTACCTTGTGGGCAATAACATTTAGTCATTACTTGTAAGAAAAACATTATATTGTAACATTTTGAGTTTGTTCAGCATTTTATTAATTTAGGAAATATTAAAAAGAAATTTATTCTACATGCCTTTATTTAATTAAAATTCATTCCGCTTTTGGAATAATTTGTTAGAAGGAATGAAAAACATGAAAATGGAATAATTTTTAGATTTTTAACGTAGAAAATTTTATTGCATTTATTATTATTATTATTATTATTAAATCGTCTTAGTTTATTGTTGGATGACAATTATGAAAAATAGACAAAAGAGAAAAAAACAATAATAGCAAAATTCATGAATTGAAAAATTAATTTTTAAATCAAGCTGAAATAAAGCATTTTTTCTTATTAAATCAACATATTTAAAAATAAAATAAAATGAAATAAACGCATTGAAATAAACTAAATGAAAGCATCGCTATGGTAATACTTAATATCAAGTGAAACATCTTTTATTTTCTCAAATCTGTTAAATAGTAACTGATAGAGTAGACACCATTGATATTGAGTTATATTTTATTATAATGTTAACTAGAAAAAAAAAATCAATTGTAAAAGTTGGTATAAATTCTAGAATTTTAATTTGAATGTCAAGCTTCTCTGCGTTGTGTGCAAAGAATGTCCCAAGTAATCTAAAATGTCGATAAAGGAAGAAAAAAAGAAGAAGAGTGGTTTCTCTTTGAGATCTACACAACAAAGCTCTATTCAGAGCTCTTAGAAGCGAACGAAATAAACTCCTTTGTATTCTATTGGTCTCCACAACCATGTACATTCGGGTCCGTCCACTGTAATAAATTTTCTGCCATCGCACTTTGAATCCAGTAGATTTCACAGGATAAAAGGCAAATTCAAACGATGTTTTTTTTTCGACCAAAATACATATTCTTTCTTCCGGTGCCCAGTTAAGTGTGGACTGTTTTTTTTTTTTATTCTTTTTTCTGTCAATTTTTTTTTTCATTCAGAAAATTCTTTTCTCTGAAAAATTGGATTCAATTCATTTTGATTCCACCCTACCCTCATATTTTTACCCCCCCTCCCCCCCCCCCAAATATACTTTCGGAATAGAAATGTGTTAGAACGTTGTTTTACAGCTTATTGTTTTTTTTTTATTTACTCACGAGAGTTTTTTATGTTATTTTCTTTTCCATTTTTGTGCTTTCTTTCTTTTCTGTTTTTTTTTTTTTCCTTTCAGAATTTCCTCGTTAAATCCTCTAGAGCAGGAATCTTTCACTGCCATTTTTTTTTTTTTATCAACCATCAAAAATGGCTTTTATTTTCATAGCTGAAGTTTGGATTTGAACGCCTTGGTAATACTTAAAGCTGGAAATATGTTTTTCTGATTCCGCAAAAATTGATTACATATGTATTTTTCATAGGTAATTACCATAATATATATTTGCTCGAGCACCTTCGGGAAAATGCATTGAAAATTTATTTCTCATTTCAGTTGAAAGAACTATTGTCATAGATCATGCATTTAGCTGAAATTCTATTTTACCAAATTCCGGTTTCAAATAATTTAATCAATGTACAATCAAAAGAAATTTTTTTTTTTATATTTAATATTTCCTTTGATTTACTCAAAAATTTTCCTTTTTGGCACCAGTGTTTTACGTGAGGACTAACATTTTGTCATTAGTTTCAAGAAAATTATGTTGCATCCTTTTGTGTTTATCCTGTCCATCATTTTATTAAGTTAGGAAAAAATTAAATATCCTTAGTCTATATGATTTAAATTTAGTTTCAAAATCTTTTACTATTTTGTGAGGAATATGATCTGTTGACAGGGAATAAAAGAAACTGAATGAAATGGAATTAAATTTGTACAGATTTCTTAATTCAGTTTTCTTTTATTAGATATTTATTTTTTTTAAATCATCTGAGTTTATTGCAGAATGATAATTTTAAAAAATAAACAATATAATTAAACAATATTAGCAAAATGCATGTATTCGGACAATTAACTTTTTAACGATGCTGAAATATTGAAAGTTATTATCATACTAAATCAGCAGAATTTAAAGTAATTATTGAAAAACCAATGAACTGAATTTTAAAAATATTTGATTTTCTGTAGCTGTACATAACATTTAATCAATGGGTCACCGATCAGCTAATTTGAATGGAGTTGAGATATAGTTGAAAGATCAGCACTGTGGATTTAGACAATTTCCACTGATTTCTTTTAGCAAATTATGTAACCTCTAATATAATTCTTTTTCTCAATAAATAACTCTTAGATAACTGGGTTGTTGTTATGCTGGATTAATAATGTTCTTTCTTTCTAATTATAAGTAATGGAAATGTAGTTTTATTTGACTGAATTAGTTGAAAACTTAACCATTTCTACTACTATTTGACAACTGCTGCTTATATCGAAGAAGGTTTCTAGTAGGTTGGATTTTTACAGTAGATAAAAGGTCTTGTAAAACAAAAAAAAAAAAAAAAAAAATACTATCCGATTTTTTGTAATCCGTCTTGTCTGTGTCTTCTGATGTAGCGTTAAAAGATGCACTGTACTCTGCTGTTTCCTAAAATTAACGCAATTTAAACTGGTTGAGAGAAAGAGAGGGCTTATTCTTTCTGCTAAACATCCATGAAATAACGAAACAAAGGCTTACCCAGGCATAGCTACTTAATATAAATATTAAGATACCGTAGTAGATGCCTACGAGATCATCAATTACTTACCAGAGTACCTAAACTCATTTAAGTGACTTTATGACGCGGTGGAGGGAACTTTGCCAACATGTGGTTGGGAAAGCTGGCTGTCCAAAAGTCAAGTCATTTCTAGATTGGTGGGATAAAGGTTTCTAGGTCATAAGACCTTTTCTTCTCAATTGCAAGCAAATGCAGAATAATTGAAGTGCAAAAAATGTAGTAAGTAGTTTGAGAACACTAATAGAGATGGAGAAAAAGCGACTTGTTTGTCAGAATGTTATAGAAGAAATTATTTTAACTGCATATTCTAAAAAGGACATTATGTCTCTATTCAAAACTTTATAAAATTGGGTACTCAGTTGGAAATCAAAAGGCTACAATTCCCGAAACGATTTGCGTTTGTTATGTCTATAAAATTATTTAAAATCAGATCCTTCAAACTTGTGTGATTGATTTGAAATCAGACTGCATTAGCAATATATATGATAATAACTAGAGTTGGGATTGGAAGAAATTTATGCATACTTCCAAACAAAAGGGAAAACAAGGAATGCTCTTTATTATTTTCTGCTCTAATGATAAATAAATATAACTTAAGATATAATTATGTAATTTTTGCAAATTAAAATATATGTATTGCATCTGAATCAAACATTTTCGAATCTATATATTACATCGTTTAATATGTATGCAATATATGCATATATTTCCAAAAGTTTTTTTGCTTGTTTGTGTATGTCCAGGATCTACAGTTTAAAGTGGATTCCGAACCACTACAAACATCTTGAACATACTATAAACAATGTAACAACTACAAACATATCGAACCCGAAATTTGTGACACCGAGCGCCAGAGAGCTATACAATCTGCCATCTAGGCCCAATTACAATATCTCATTTATATATACTGTGATATTATTTATAAATTGGTTTATTACTCAAATTAAATCTAATCTAATTATTTTTCTCCAAATCATGTTGAAACCAATTATTCAAAATGATTTCGAGCAACATTGATTTTGAACTTTTTAAATAGAAAAAACAAACAGTGTTCATTTTCAACAGAAGCTGAATACTCACTTTCTCCTAAGTGCAAATCATCACGGTCTTATTTTGGAAAACTTATCTCTTTGTCGAATCTTCAAAGTGACGGTACTTTTAGAGAGAAAATCCCCACCACCACCACCACCACCGCAGGACGCACCACTTGCAAAATTGCGCGCATCTCCGCACCAGTTAAATCCGTTTCTTAAATTTCGCGTTATCTCCTCCGATTTCTAAATCCCGGACCAGGCTTTAGGGATTTCATAACCAGATGTTATGCTTTCGAATTTTCCCTCCCGTTCCGCGGATCCCCGCCCGGGGTGCCACAGGGAGGCTGTTTGAAACTTTTCAGAAAACATTTGGGGTATTTTCGTTTTCTTGTAACCTTCATTCCAGCGACAAATCGCTTGGGAGGCTACGGAGTGCGGGTTGTGATATTCCATTTATTCTATTTGCGTTCTTATTTTCCTTTGTTTCACGGAGATATAACAGTTAAGAGGGCATGACTTTTTTTTTTTTTTTTTCCTTTTTTGGTTTTTGTTCTTTTGTTTTGGTATTTTATTTGTTGTAGCGGTGTCCAGAAGAAAGTTTTGTAGAAATGCTTTTTGATCAAATTTTCTTGTTTCCATGTGTTGGCATTTGCTACTGGATGCTTAACCTTTAATAGTGGGTGAGAGGTAATGTGATCTGCTTTTTGGGTTTTATTTGTTAACCAAGTAAACTGATACTGTGATATCCATGTAGTGTTTTTGTAAATTATAGTATAAGACATTAAATTTCATCTTTTTACATGATAGTTGATAAATAGATGTAGTATTGCAAATGGTGCAGTGAATTATTTTTCTTGTTTCAATGTTTTGGTATTTGTTACTGGATGCTTAACCTTTAATAGTGGTTGAGGGGTAATGTGATATGCTTTTGAGTTTTATTTGATAACCAAGTAGACTAGTACTGTGATATCCTACCCTGTAGGGATTTCATAAATTATAGTGCAAGACAGTAAATTTAATATTTTTGTACATTTTAGTTGATGAATAGATTAGAGCAGATGGAGCCATGAATTATTTTTCCCTTTTTAAATTTTATTTGTTTTCTTCATATATTCCTAAAAACATTCAAATTTATTTTTGTACGGTAGATTGAGGAATCTAAAAAACATGTCTGAGATTAATCTTAAAATGTTTTACTTTTTATTCATTTTATCTATTTTGAGGTACATTTTTTTTTTTTTACATCATGCATCACAAAAATTAAAAAAGCTCACAAAAGTCATATAAAAATGATCTTATAAAATATTGTTTAGGTGTATATTCTTCAGAAGATTATTAATCCTATGATTTTAACCAAATTATTTTGTTTTGTTTAAAATAAACTTTTAACTTTTAAAAAAATTGTTGTCATTGAATTCAAAAGAAAATAAAGATGCAGTAAATAGAAAAATTATGATGTACAATAACAAATTTCGTTTTTTTCTGGAGATGCTTTTTTTTTTTTTTTTTAAATACATGGGGTTTTCGAGCAATACTTTGTCAGTAGGCGATTTTATACATATTTAACATCTAATAGTGTTTTTATAATAATATGGTTTACTGCATATATGTATTTGACATGGAAATTGATACCATGATTGATGTCTCATCACATTACATTTTGGGAAATTATATTAGAGAAAAAAACAATTTGATTTTTCTGAAAAATACATGATGCATTGTTATTAAATACATTATTTTTCTATAAATCACGCTGTAATGGATGTTTATTTATTTATTTTTTTTAAATTGAATAATTTTATTTCATTTATTTTAAATGATCCCATTCAAAAATATATTGGAAATGTTTGGATTCATGAAACAAACATTTAGTTAGGATAAATTAAATTTCATAGCAATTAAACATAATTAATATGCAGAATCAAGACTTATATAAATATCCACCATATTTGCTTTGAAACTTGATTCATTTTTTAATATAATATTTTTATTTTATTATAAAAAATCAGTGTTTAATTAAAAAGTAAATAATGGAATATAAATTTTTAATTTCGTATTTCAGATTTTGAAATTTTTTTCTTACCCGCAATGCGAGTGGAAGTTATTTTTAAAAATATTTAACGTGTCCATTTTATTAAAGAGTGAATTAACATTATACAATAACTCTTCTTTAGTAATAAAAAGTTTAAACATTACTTTTGGAGACGTTATACTAATATGAATATTGACAAATACAAACAAATCGTGAAATCTTAAACAATAATGTAAAATAGATGCCCTAAAATTGTAAAGCAATTATAGTATTTAGCAACAACAGTTTTTTATATATTTAGCATTTTCTTTGTATTGAAGTCATAATTAGCATTCATAGACGAGATTCTCTTCTTTTCTTCTTTGGCTTCTTTGGATACTGGATTTAATTCGTAGTAAGTATAAGTTAACATGGATAAGACGGATCAGTACGATATATATATATATATATATATATATATATATATATATATACATGGAAGTGCATGTAATATATGACGGTGTTTGTAAGATATTCTTAACCTATTCTTGTTTTTTACAGCTTTTGCCGTAAGTGAACCCAAATTTGCCGAACCAATACCGAATACCACAGCGACATTGGGTCGTGAAGCAATTTTAAAATGCACAATTGAAAACTTAGATGCATTCAAGGTAAAATAATTAGTATAAAATATTTATACTTTTAAATGTATTTTTGGTAATTATTGTTAAAGTAGAGCTGTTATTTAATAGACATGAAAATATATTTATATTTTTAAAACGTATAATGCGTATTTCAGAATTATGTACATCATGAATAAATTCTTAAGTAAGCGACAGGTACTATTTTCTTTTATATTTTCAATTTTTCAATTCCTTCTATTACCTCACACTCTCCCTATATATATATCTTGTTCAAATTTTCAATCGTTCATAAAACACTTTTTATTCATACACTCAAGTTCAAATAAATTTTTTGAAACTTGTAGTGGATGACACTTGATGTTAATACAGTTTTTTCAAATATTAATTCAGTAATTAAATTTAATTAGTTAATTTTAGATTTAAGTTGCATATATCTACCAATAGATGGCTTCAGATAAACTTAAAAAAAATGAATGCAAACTATTTATAAAGGACTTTCTGCAATATAGTGAAAAAAAAAAAGAAGGAATTAATTTAAAAAAAATTTTGTATTACTTGTTATTGAAAAAGTAGAAGTAAAATTTATTATAGAATTTAAGGAATATATCTTATAATATATATGACTAGAATAAGCTCCTTTTTTTTTTTTTTTTTTTTTTTTTGAAAAATAAAATTTTATATTTCTATTGAAAACAATTTTATTTTATGAAATTATTATTCATTGAAATTTCATGCCAAGTAAGTTAAATCTTTTCCGTCGTGATTTGAACATAGAATTCAGCATGGAAAACTTATTTGTCTTGAATGATATCAATAAATTCCTTTCAATCCATTAGGGAAAAACTTAAATCACTTAAAGTATCATCTTAATTTTTTTCACATTTAATTTTTTTTTTTTTAAAAAACTGCGTGCAAAATATCTAAAAGTTAAAAAAAAGTGGAATTCAATACAATTTCTTTTTTATTTCTCAAAATATTTTATTATGTTTCAAAAATTAATTTATTGGACTATTATTTTTCATCGTATTATTTTCTAGAAATGATTTTTAATCAGTACCATTGCTTATTTTATTGGGTTTAGTAAGTTTACTGAAAAATATCAAAATGTAATGAGAGTAAAAAGCATATCAAGTATTGATAAAATAACTGACTTACAATTTGTAACAAATAATATTTATTTATTAGCACTAGCAAGTAACATATATTGTTGAATATACTATGTTACTAATTAATAGATGGTTCATGTTGTTTCCTGGTAGATAGCTTGTTAGATACGTTAACTAAGAAACATTATTCCAAACTGACATGTGATGCAAAAACGAATACTTATGGGGATGGTCAGAGATGGGCAGGATAAATAATAATAGATAATACTTTCCGTTGGGCTCAAGAAATAAGGTAAGCGAAATAACTAACGATGCGCAGCAAAAGAAATGTTCGCAGTGCAGAAGATACACAATAGTGCACCCTGAATAACGCTAAATCACAACATATATGCAAACATAATTGTAAAAACATCAGGTTAAAATACATGTCATTTTTAAAATAATAATACCTAATTATTGGGGAAGTTAAAATATACATCATAAGTAATATTCTAGAATACATGTGCAAACAACAAAGAAAAATGTCAATGGAAAATTCAATAAGTAAGTAATTGTTTTAAATAGCGTGGCTCTAAGTCGAGAGCTATATATATAATATATATATCATAAATAAAACTTTAACAAGCAAATATTTCTTGATTTTTAAATTTTCATAATTTTTAGTATGCTAAAATATAAAAGATTGCAACTATAATTAAAAATTAACAAACTTTTGATAGATTATTCAAGATAAAAAAAAAAGTAACTAAGAATTACTGAAAACAGATTGTGATCACACGAAACTCATTCTTCATAAAATATAAATTAATTGTTTAATACTTCAATGTAACAAATAATAGTAAAATATTTATTAAAAAATAAGAGTATTATTAAATAAGTATAATACATATTTTCAAATTTGTAAATTAATTTTGTAAACATGTTTAATATCAATGCAATAATATATTAACTTCAATAATATAATAATAAAATACAATATAATATTGAATTAATTAAAATAAATATTTTAATCTTAATATTATATTGCATTATCTAACAAAATTAGACAATATTATTAAATAAAATTTTTTTAAATTAAAAACATGTTTAATATCAATGCAATAATATATTAACTTCAATAATATAATAATAAAATACAATATAATATTGAATTAATTAAAATAAATATTTTAATCTTAATATTATATTTTTTAACAAAAAATTAGACAATATTATTAAATAAATTTTTTTTTAAATTTTGGAGTCATATTTAATATCATTGCAATAATATATAATAATATATCAAAATCAAAAGCAAAATATCTCATTCTATATAGAAAGTTCCCATAATTTTTATCACTTCTTTATTTTCAAATTCCTGATTATTTGAAATTCGACATGTAATATAATATAAAATTAATGCCCTTTAAAATTATAGTTCATTAATATATACTTTTAAAGAAAAATAATAAACTTTACTTACTGATCTTAATTAACTTGAACAAATAAAGTATTAACATCTTATATTTAAAAATAATTATAAAATATGCTATTAACTATAGATTAATATTAACTATAATTTAATACTATAGTTTACACACTATGTTATAAACATTTGCATAAAATCTGTTAAACCAAGTTTATAAATAATGCACATAAAAGAATACTTTAAATCAAAATTAAAATTTCCCCAACACTTGCCATTTATTGATTCATCTAAATTATAATTTTAAGCAAGTTAACATTTATTGTATTTAATACACATTTATTATCTAAAATATTAATACGGACTTATTATCTAAAAATAGCCTCAAACCAGATAACATTTTTTATCAGTTCACAATTAAGCATTACAAAATAGGATAAGTTTTTATTTCTCGTAATTACTGTATTAGACTTTCTAGAAGCTAAAACAGAAACTGAGCAATTTTTCTTTCCGTATTCAATCCTTGAATTGATTCATGGATTCGAAATACCATTAATAAATGCGCCACTGAATACGCAAAATGAATCAATTAAAGTCATCCCTTATACCACGGAAAAATTTCTTTTCAACAGATCCAGAAGAGTCATGTCCGAACATGTTTCTTCACTTCAGAAAACTTCTCGGATAATTTGTCGAAATGCCTGGAAATATAACTTCTTTTGGAATCCAGTTGCTCGTTATCTTAATGGACGGGTTGATAAAAGAAAGGTAAAACGACTAAATAAAAAGAGAAAAATGAAAAAAGGGAGAAAATTATCGTTGAGAAGGAATTCATCTGGAATCATTATCTTCATGCTAGATTGGAAGATGCTACATCATTTCAATTCGCCCCTAATGGTTGGTTGGAGAGCACTGCTTCTGTGTTAAATGAAGAAGCCATGGCCAAACCTTTTGGCAATGATGTTGAAGACCAAATGCTTTCTTTTTGTATAGGTTGTCATCAATTGTTCTCTCTGCCTTATTACTGGGAATCATTGGCGTACATCTACTAGTAGAAAGACAACAGTTCTAGAGCGATTGTTATCTTTCAAAAACGGTATTCTGCAACTGGTTTTCATAAAATATAAAATCATAAATTCAGAAGAATGAAAAAATATATTAATGAAAGGTGTTCTCACTTCAAAAAAGAACACGATAGCAGTATGAATGCTTGAGTATGAGTGCACAGTTTCATTGAATTTAAAGAAAGGCACATTCATATTATGTCGTTCTTTAATTTAGCAATGAAACACTTGTAAATCTTAAAAGGTTTTTTTCAAAATAGAAATTCTCTGTTTGTCAATAAGGTCTCATTATAAAATTGTCTTTAAGTATTTTGTTACCTGGATTAAAATTTTATGTACTTAATAATTCTTTATGTAACATAAAAATAGCAGTTCAAGAATAAATGGTGTGCTTCTGTGTTAAAGAAAGAAGCCATAGTCAAACCTTTTGGCAATGATTTTGAAGACCAAATGCTTCCTTTTGTATAGATTGTCATCAATTGTTTTCTGTCTTATTACTGGGAATGGTTGGCGTACATCTATTCATAGAAAAACAGCAATTCCAGAACGATTGTTATCTTTTAAAAACAATATTCTGCAACTTGTCTATGAAAATCACAAATTCAGAAAAAAATCATGAAAAGGTGTTCTTTCTTCAAAAAGAACACCTGTTATGAATATTCGTAACAGCTCAGTTTTCGTTGAATTTAAAAGCTACAGGCATATTATGTCATTCTTTAATTTAGCAGTGGTACACTGGTAAATCATAAAAATTCTTTTTCAAAAATAGAACTTCTTCGTTTGACAATAAGGTCTCCTTATTAAATTGTCTTTAGGTATTTTGTTTTCTGGATTAAAATTTTAAGTACTTAATATTTTTAATTTAGCAAGATAAAAGCAATTCAAAAATAAATGGTTTGCTTCTGCGTTAAATGAAGAAGCCTTAGATAAAGCTTTTGGCAATGATGCTAAAGACCAAATGCTTCCTTTTGTATAGGTTCAATTGTTCTCTGCCTTATTACTGGGAATCGTTGGTGTACATCTACTCGTGGAAAGACAGCAGTTCCAGGGAGATCGTTATCTTTTAAAAACAGTCTTCTGCAACTAGTGTTTGAAAATCATAAATTCAGAAGAATGAAAAAATTTTCATGAAAGGTGTCCTCACTTAAAAAGAACACAATAGCATGATTAATACTTGTAAAAGCACAGTTTTCGTTGAATTTGAAGAAATCTACAGACATATTATGCATTTTTTTAATTTAGCAACCGTACGATTGTAAATCATAAAAAAAAAATATATATTTCAAAATAGAATTTCTCCGTTTGTCAATAAGGTCTATTTATTGAATTGTCTTTAAGTATTTTGTTATCTGGATTAAAATTTTATGTACTTAATAGTTCTTAAATTAACAAGATAAAAAATAGCAAATGAAGAACAAATGTGATCGACAAGTCCAACTGTGAAGGATGTATTATAATACAAATTCGATTAATTTTCGTTTATTTTAATCCAGATGCACAAATACAACTACATATAAATAATAAAAGCGAATTATATTCAAAAGATATGAATCCATTTGTAAGAGACAGAAACATGTTTTGTAGTACTATAAGGTTAATCAATTAATTTCAGCTAATTTTTGTAAAGTGCACAAATGCGAATTGCGCATTAATGACAAAATATAATTGTTAAAGAAAAATAAACTACATATTTTATTTTTTCCTAATTTGTTATATAAAACAATATCTTAGTTTTATTTCTGTATGCAGAAGTATTAAAGTACTTCTACATAGAACAATAAATATGCATAACAATCCCCATCGTTTTCCTGATATTTGAAAAAAAAAAAAAATTACAGTAGCATGAATATCTCATCATAAGCTGTAAACAATCAAAATGATAAAAATATACGCATAATATATTTGAAATCTATCAGCAATAAATATCCATAGTGTAACAAAATAATAAATGATAAATTGATAAAAATACTTTCAGAATAACAAGAATATATATCTAGCTAATTTAATACATAAAGTTTTCCTGGAAGATTTCAAAGGTTTCTTGGAAGTTATCTGAATTTAATGCGTATTGGATTGTTGGCCTCTATGTTGACTTAAAATTTGCCTCATGAAATTTCTTCAAGGTTCCAAAATGGAATTTAATATATTCTGTAAATGAGTATTCATAATCAATTTTTCCCCAGTTCAGTTGTTAAATATATTTACACAAAAATTTTGAAATATATTTACTCAAAATATAGAAAATGCATTTGCATTACAATTATTATCTCCTTATAATTTCTTTAAAATAAATTCTACTCTAAATTTTAATATTTCTTATGCAAATTGACATTGTAAGTATTGGACTGAACAAATTCAATACAAAGTTGATAACGAACTACTTACAGTCATATGTAACTTCATAATTTTATTACAAGCTGAGATATATTATATCACAGCTTGTAATAAAATTATATATTATTCAGAAATCTATTCAATATTTAGCTATAGCTGTAGTCACAAGAACTTTATTTAAGATATACACAAGTATACTCAAAAGGAAACTGCACATTGTAATATACATAGTTAATTTCAATTTTCAATAGTTAGTGACAGAAACTGTTAATTCAGTTTCTGAAAGCATCATATATATATATATATATATATATATATTTATACACATTATAATTGAAACTAATGCCTTTTCTCTATAGGAACTCACATGTTTTATTTCAACTCTTTTGAAGTTATTTGTATTTCACTCTTACCCCTATTGAAGGATACAATGGCTTAATATCTAGGCTAATATGGGGTACTAGGCTATACAATGGCTTAATATCTAGGCTAATATGGGGTACTAGGCTATGCAATGGCTTAATATCTAGGCTAATAGGGGGTACTAGGCTATACAATGGCTTAATATCTAGGCTAATATGGGGTACTAGGCTATACAATGGCTTAATATCTAGGCTAATATGGGGTACTAGGCTATACAATGGCTTAATATCTAGGCTAATATAGGGTACTAGGCTAATATCTAGGGAATACAATGGCTTAATATCTCTATATATTAATATCTCTAACACTACCTCACTAATTTGAAAATCGAATATAGTGGGTGAAAGAGAGTCTCATATCAGTAGTAACACTTCCTGGTTAAAGATTTATCCATAACGACATTCAAGTGAAAGCAGTTATCCTTACATTCATCCCTAAAAATGTTTCTTTCTAATAGGACATCAAAGAAGATTCCTAGATCATCTCGTTGAATAAATTTAATCTGCAAAATTCTCAGTTCATGTGGTTATATTTTATAGTTAAGTTATAAGCATGGAAAATTATCTAAATATTTATGGTTTTTATATTTTATTGCTCTGATATAAAGCAATTAGAACTCTGAACATACGAAAATTATGAGCTTTTAAGATGAAATAATTAGCATTTTTTTCGCCATACACAATTCATTATTTTAAATATAAATGATTTTGAGTCATGCATTTTTTAATTATTCACATTCCACTTTTTTATATATATGATACTCCTTGTATGCAAATAAGGATATGTTAATTTTTTATCTTTCCATCAACTAAAATGTTAAGTTCATTAAATTTAAAAACCAATTAATTCAAAAGCAATAAATTAACATATCAATGAAACAAATCTAACTCCTTATAATAAAGTTAAATTTAATTAAAAACTTTAAGTGAAGGATGATTAAATTTATTTATTATATACATGTTTTAAAAAAATATGTGAACTAATGTTAAAAATAGAAATGCATTAAATATGCAATTAAGAATTTCACTTATTCTTTTACCTCATCTAAAGAAATAAGTAAAAGTTTCTATTTACAATAATTTAAACATTCAGTTGCACTACTTTAAAAATCCATTTGCATTAATTTCAATTCATTAGAGATAAACTGTTTTTAAATTCAAATGTACCTTAAATGAGATTAGCATGGTAAACTGAGAATATATTAAGTGCAATTTATTTTTGAATTTTTATGGTACAAAATGAAAAATCAATTATAAAATATTTAAATTTATTACTTTCCGTGTAAAATGTAAAAAAGAGCACTAATTTAATCATAGAAAATTTTACTTCGAACTATATATTTAATATATGAGTTAATAATATTTTAATAAGGAAAGTATTCTTTTTTTAAATATTGATGAACTGAAATAATGATCTAAATATTATAATATTCAAAAACATGTTAAAACTTATTTGATAAAACAAAATAAATATATTATAATATAAAGTAAGTAGCAAAATATAATAAATAACAAATTTTTATCAAAGTGGTGTTATGCAAATTAAGTTTCGAAAACTAAAAGCTAGTTGAGGCAATATAGAGAAATCTAAACACTCACAAATTGTATAAAAAAGGGATTTATTTCAAAAAAATTTTGTTCTTTTGAATTAAACAAGAAATATTTATTAATAATCTTTCCTCAAATGAACACAGAACAATAAAACAACTAATATATAAAAAAAAAAAAAAAAAAATTAAGTCAATTCCTACTTTTTTTCACTATATTGCAGAAAGTCCTTTATAAATAATTTTCATTCATTTTTTAAGTTTATCTGGCGTCCTCTATTGGTATATATATGCAACTTAAATCTAAAAAAAAAAAAAAACTAAACTAAATTAATTAAATTTAATTACTGAATTAACATTTGAGAAAACTGTATTAACATCAAGTGTCATCCACTATAAGTTCAAATAAAATGTATTTGAACTTGAGTGGATGAATAAAAAGTATTTTATGAACGATTGAAAATTTGAACAAGATATATATAGGGAGAGTGTGAGCTAATAGAAGGAATTGAAAAAGTGTGTCTTTCTCGATAATAAAATATTATGTAAATTTTGTATGTATCGTTTACATTTCATGATGAATATGTAAACATATGATGTGCACATTTATGTTACAGAGTAAAAAAATAAATATATTTTAAAAATTCATTTTATGTTTTCGCAATTCAGGTAGCTTGGATCAAAGTGGATACTCAAACTCTTCTCACCTTGGACACCCACGTTATCACGCGAGATAGAAGACTAAAAATCACCAACAGCAATAAACGGCAATGGTTCTTGACTATCAAGGACGTCAGCGTCCATGACAGAGGCTATTATATGTGTCAAATAAATACAGAACCCATGATCAGTCAGGATGGATTCCTTGATGTTATGGGTGAGTTTGTTTCTTTCATCATCTGTATTCTTTACCAGCTTAAAAATAACTAAATCATTTTAACTCCTAACTATGTATTGTAATTTTTTTAGCTAATTTTAAAAATCTAGTTTAATGAATCTGATAAATTATTTTTGTGTATGTGTGTGCTTAATACCATAACTCAATAATGAAGAAAAATTAATTTTGTTACTTGGAATTATATTTTTATTCAAATTAGCTGGTCTAGCATGTACTTTTATTGACTAATACATCTAAAGTTCATCATTTACCGACTTACAAAAGCTCAGAACAAAATATAATATAGTGTTACAATATTCTGAAATGTTATTTAATTTTTTAAATTTTTATGATTTTGGCTTGTTTTAAACAATTAAATATTCTTTTACAGACTTATTAAAAAAATACAATCTCATATAGATCTCAAATATACTATATCTCAGATTTCTTATAATAGTTTCTCACTTATTGCTAACACTAATTTGCTCATTATATATTTTTTTTTTTTCAAAACTATATATATTTGAATCATATTACCATTACTTGTATCATCATCATCATTAAGAGCATAGCAATAAATCAATAGAACGACTGGCAATGTGGTTTCCTAGTCTGTGTTTAGATGCAAAGCCTTTGCAGCCAATTCAAAGACTCGAAAAGCTTCCTACAAATCTGCAAAATGTTGTAGTGATTACAACATCACCAGAAGTTAAAATCTCAACAGAGTGGAAGAAAATATGTCCCCTCAAGTTTACAGTATACATGAATCTCTTAATATACCTTTTCGAGAACAATGACAAAAAAGCGGGCATGTAAATGAATCACCTCGCCGAACTCCGTTTTGAATGGATAATTCATCAGAGAACTCCCCTTGAATTCGAAATCTTGCTTTTGAATCTGCAAGATTTCACTAAAATACTAAGCTTGGATGGAATACCAATCTTCTCCATCACCTCAAATAATTTATCACTATTAATACTATCAAAAGGCGCTCTAAAATCAATCAATTAATAGTGAATAAATACCATACTTCAACGTCTTTTCAAGAATTTGTCTCTGTCCGAAAATATGATCAATGGTTGATTTCTCTCTGAGAAATCCACACTAGTAGTGTCATATTTGGGTGTCAATAAATGGTAGAATTCTTTCAAATAGAATATGTGAAAAACTCTTATATGTTGTACAAAGGAGACTAATGCATCGGTAGTTTGAGCAAATCAAGGGATCTTCTTTCTAAAGAATAGGATAAATAACACTTTTACTCCAATCATTCGGCATCTGCCCACTATTCCAAATATGAACTATCAATTCATGAATATTTTTCAACAACTCAAAATCATCACATTTGAGAAGCTGTGAAGGCAAACGATCAAGTCCAAGCGCCTTATAATCTTTTAACTTTTTAATGGCTAAATTTATTTCATCAGCAGATGGTTGTAAAAAAAATTGTCCCTTCCTTTACTTTAAATGTGTTATAAGAGTAATGACGTTCCATTCTAATGTTTAACAAATTATTAAAATGTTCAACCCATCTATTCGAAATAGCCCCTGAATTACATACGATTTAATCTTAATTATTTTTGCAGAGTCAAACGTGGTTTAAAATATCGTTGACTAAATAAATTGTTACTATAGAAAGCCCACCATTATTTGTATATGCAACAAAAATTTAATGATTATTTAGAATTAATTGGTTCTATTCTCATGTAAGTTACAGTGTTAATCCTACAGAAATTTCAGTAAAATTTATTTTATACAGATTCAAAAATTAATTAAAAAATTGATTAAAATAAGCTGGAAAAAAAGTTATAATGTTGGCAATATTTTTAAATAGTTTGACAAGCTTGAAGTGTTCAGTAGTTAATGGAAACGAATATAAATTATTTCTATGCGCATAACCTCAATGTATGGTTCTCAATATCAATGTTATCATTTTTAATTTGTTAACTTTGTAAATTATTTTTCTGCAGATGCATTGTTTTTTAAAAAAAATAACATTATAAATCCTTCTGGAACAAATAATGTTTCATTTCATTTACATACGAGTTACTTGCCCGTTTTACCGGAAGATAAAAACGACAAGTAGTTTCTAATTGAAGTTGAAAAAAAAAAAATAAAGCACATTTCATTAACAAAATATGATTGATGCATTTCTACCAATAATAGTATTTAAAAAAATTTCTAATTTGTAAAAAAAATGTGTAAATAATTAATCAACATAATTATAAAACTTTCACATTAATTATAATATATATTTTAAATTTCTTTTGATTTCATATAAGGCTATGAAATCCTTACTTAATTAGTTTATGAATGCTTGCATAAATTGGAATTACCTCAGATAGACAACAATTAAATTAACAGCCTTCATTTATGTTTTTCGTATATATAATGTATTACTGTTATTATATTCTACCCTTATATGTATTATATAACAAATATTACAATACATATAGTCGGTCAAAAAGATGGAAAAACCTTAACAACTTTTGTAATTACCATTAAATATTCACATAAGTGGTATCTTTGGAAATGGCTAAACCGGAACTAACTCATGGTGCAATGCAGTTCATTTACAAAATTAACATGGTTAATTAACCTCTAATTGAAATATTTCCATTACGGAATCTGAGATTTTAAAGGCAATCTACTCAACATGATGGAATTAGGATATATGATACTTTTTGCGGAGATCTAATTAAAAGTTTTGGAGTATAGAAGTTCAAAAATTGACTTTCGTAATGTTAAATGAAACTTTCGTTTAATGAACGATATCTCGCGTTATAATTAATATGTTTTTTTTTTAACTTTTTGCACTAGTCGGGAAAAACACTTAATATATAGTTAATTACATATGTTTAATCACGTTTCTTTGGAATATTTAAAAAAAAAAAAATCATTAAATATTAAGTATCCGCTATAAAAAATAGTATGTTATGATACAATCAATTTTTTTTTTTTTTTTTTTTTTACGTATTTTTTTGAAATGATTATAAAAGTTTACGATAAATTCAAGAAATTTTTAATTGGGACCTGATTCGAAATATATTTTTTTTGTAATAAATACATATAAATAATAATAATAAATGTATATTTTAAAATAATAAATATATATAAATAATATTAATAAATATATATTTTTAGTAATAAACAAATATTTTTTTATAAATAAAACAAATAATCTTATAAAATATTGTAGGAATTTTACGAGAAAATAATTAAAAAATATTAATTTATTATTAAAACAAGGAATTCATCGAAAGTGAATCACTTATAAATCCCTTATTTCAAATGGTATATTTTTAAAAATGTCGCCAATTTATTATTATATGATAATTTGAAATATTACTTAGTTGCTGTCAAATTCTTTCATTTTAATCCGATTTAACTTTCCTTACTAATTCCACTTAGTTAAATTTCGTATGTATAATATTCATAATTCAAAATTAAAAATTACTTTATCAAAATAATAAAATTAGAAAAAAAATTAATCTCTTATTCCACTTCTTTATAAAAAAAGTTTATTTATTTATTTATTTTTTTTTTATTTTTTTTTTTTTTTTTTTTTGCCGAAATTCTCTTGTCTTTCGTTTATGCAAATTTTTTTAACCTCAATCGTGCAAAAAAAAAAAACCAAACAAATTTTTATTTTCATTAATGAGCAATAAATTGGCTAATAAATATTCCACGCTAAAAATGAAAGCTCCGCCTTTTTTGCTCCCGACAACTCTTATTGGTTGGAGTACATAAATTTAAAAATATCAATACTTAATAGAGGTGCATTCAATTACATTTGATTAGTTAATTTGGTAAAGATAAAAGATAAATTGCAATCTTTATTGTTAGCTTTCACGTTATTCAACTATTGAATGAAACGACTATTTTTCACACTCTAAATCGGTTCGAGTAATAGCAAAATTTCGGTTAATTATTCATGTTAATCAAATGTATTAATCAATACTATATATATGATAAATAAGTTCCCTTCGATCCATTACTAATGATTCCTCTTATGTGAATTTCTTATGATAATTACAAAGTTATTAAGATTGCCAAAAACTTTTTGCCGAATGTACCCCAAAGAAACTATTTATATTTAATAAAACCTAATACAATATATTAAAAAGAAATATAAATATTTAAAAGAAATTATTATTAGATTTTCGGCTTTTAATATTAATAATAGCATGTTATAAAAAGGAAAAAATTATACTTTATACTATACTTTTAAAAAAAAATTTCTAATTTTTAAGGATCTAAATTTATTAAATTTAAATTTAACGATATTTTAACTGTAGCAAGAAATATATAATCAAAATAAATTTAAAGTTATATTCTTTATATTAGTCTTATATTCTTTTATTACTTTGAATTTTATTTCAAAAATTTTATGTGAATCTATATATCACGCTTATTTATACTTTTTAAAGTACTAGTAAAAAGTAATCTGTTCAAATTTATAAGCAAAAGTATTTTATAGTTTCAATCCTCTCGATAGCTACTTATTTGGAATATCATGTGATACTCAGAGGTTTTGCATAGAGAGTATTCTCGTGATTTACAGTTAAATCTCAGAACTTTAGTAATTTATATTTAACAGAACTGCAAAAGATACTTTTTAACTCTTAAACAGAGTACTTTTATTAGTCAAAATATACAGTAAAATTGAATGAAAATCTGATTGCAGCGATAAACTTAGATTTATAGTGATGAAAAATACCAATATAAATTTTTGCGTTAAATTTGAACTTTTAAATTCTTGTGTAACCGTTTTAAATGAAATGTTTTAAGAATATTGCTCATTTTGACTTAAAGTATTTACCAAAAGTGAAGGTTTATGAGCGAAATAATTGCAAAATTTCACTTTCCTTAATACCTTACTGCAAAATGCTTGTTGAAGATCATGCAAGATTCAGAAAATCTAAAAAAAAAAAAAAAAGAATTGCAGAGCTGCAAATTTAGCATAGATTAGTTAATAAGAATGGTAGCTGAATTAAAAATAAGATTTAAATCATTATGAAAAATCATAGCTCTTTTTAATTTTAAATTGAAATTTTAAAATCATTTTCTCACATGTCTCTATGTGTTTATGATTAATAATTTAGAATTTTTTTTTAAATATATGCATTGTTTTACATTTATTTGTGTTAGCTTTAATCCTAACGATATCCTTAATAAATCTAAAATATTAGTTTTTATTAAGTCATACAATAATCAGAGAACTAATAACTTACAATCACAAAGCTATCGAAAATGTTATACATCTAATATACATATCGAATATGATATACTTTGAATATTCATATTGAATATGGTAGGCATCGGATATATATATCGAATATGGTATACATCAAATATACATATTGAATATGGTATATATGATTTACATTAAGTCAGAATTTCGAGATAATGTTTAAAATTTTTCCGAATTTTAAGAACCCTAAATTATTGTAGAGATATTAAATGAATAAATCCAAATAATAATGGGTGAAATTTTATATCTTATTTGAAAAAAAAAATCGCACTTTATTAGACTTTAAATATGTATTTTAGTAATATTTTCTTCGTTTTCTTGATCTGAAAAATCTGATCTTCTAGTTTTTAAACCAAGTTTCGCTCAGTTTCAATTATCTCTATATTATAGTTCCAACCCTCACTGTAGAATTCGGGTTGTTTCGATGATCGTATGAGATTCAGGGTACCTACCATAACTGTGCCATTACCGTGGAGTCACACAGCTATCCCAGTTTGTATCTGTGATTTACGCTAAGTCAGAATTGCTGGAGACACTGTTTAAACACCTTCCGAAGTTTAGTGTATCGCTCAAATGCTGCTAAACCAGATTATTCTATATCCAAATAGTCCAGCTCACTAATTTCCAATCTGAATTAGCATTCAAATCCTCAAAGGGAAGAGATGGGATAGAGACGGGATCATTTGAGCTGTGGCATCCCTCTTCGCGCTGCAGGCTTATTGGGGATGATGCAATTACAGCCATCTGAAACATTTGAATATGAATGCCTAATCGTAATAATTACAGCTCGGGTTTGAACCAAAATTTAACTGTCTATTAGAGATTTGAATTGTAGCTTGTCATTGTGTTTGCCTCCTTACTCGGTCAGTCAAAGCTGGGGATATGGATTGTAAGTATTTGATGATATGTAATCGTAATATACAGTGTGATTGACTTCATCTGGTGTGGTAAACGATTGATTGAGGGAATGAATTATAAATCGGAATGCTGTCAAATGGACTTAGTTACCGATAAGGTCCTGTGAGTTTCAACGAAGTGCTAACTTGTTAAGAATATTACGTGTTGTTGAGGATCGAATTATGTAATTTTAAATAATTTCCTTTTGATAACATTGCTCTTCTTACATCTTTTCATTTTATAAGTTTTATTTAATTGTAAAAATAAAAGTATTCTTTTATTAAAATAAATCAGACAATGATTCCAATGTTAATAGTTGGTTCCTTTCGATTTTCACGTTCCAAACCTTTTGAATCACAAATAAAGTTGTTAGGTAGTCAAATCAGTTTACTATTTGTTAGGTTATAAAGTTGTCTAAATAATCATACACAACACACTCAAATTCATAGATTACATTTAGTAAAATGCATTGCAAATATGGTGGTAACGATTTTTATATATAATTTAAATATGCTAATGTTTCACATAATTTCAGACAAATCAACTTATAGTTTTAACAAATAAAAGTATGTTTCTTTTATTAATATGAATCATTCAATGAAGTCAGTCAATGATTGCAACATTAATAGTTGGTTATTAGTTCTATTTTTCCGTTCGAAACATTTTGATTCACGAATAAAGTTGTTAAGTAGTTAAGTTAGTTAACTATTTGTTAGGTTGTAAAGTTGTCTAACTGATCATGCACAACACATTCAAAATCATAGATTAGATTCAGTAAAATAAAGTGCAAACATAGTGGTAACCATTTTTTATATATGATTTAAATATTCTCATGTTGCACATAATTTCAGACAAATCAACTTATATTCACATCAAATATCGTGCTTTGATTAATATAAAAATACTACAGAAAATTGGACCATAATGTTGTTAGTGGCAAGGACAAGATTCAAAAGGTTTATGATAGGTAACATAGATAACATAATTTATGAGATAATGTAACTCATTTAACTTTAATATAATAGACTTAGTTAGCTGAGTTTTGTAACGGTAGACTGAAATCTTACCATTCATATTAGTGTTATTACTTTATAATATATCATTCCATTTTTTACGCTCAATTTTTTATTTATCAGTAATTTTGTTGCAGCTTATATAACTTAAAATTTTCTTTTAGAAAATCATCGATATTAATGGAATATTGAATTATATTATATTTCATTTTTAACCATTTAATTTATGTCTAAGATTTATACAATAAAATACGAAGTAGCAAACATCGAAATTTAAAAAACATTCATTCTGATTTTTTTTTTTTAACACAAATTTGCAATTTGAAAAGAAAACAATCTTTTAATACCTGAATGTTAGAGCATTCGCCGGTTAGAAAGTATTTTCCAACTGGGATGTGCAACTCAGCATTATTTATTAAAAAAGAAAGTTCAATGTATTTAATATAGTATCTAAAAGCCTATTGCCAATTTAATTGATGACCAATTACATAAAAGTTCTTTATTATTTGTGCAATTAGAAATGAAATGCCTATAATTTCTACGTTTCAATACTAATACAAATATTAATAAATAATTACAACAAATAAATAAACTTCAAAAATTTTACTATTCACATATTACTAATACAAAATATTGAATAAAATCTTCAAGTTGAAACTACCACTTTTAACAATAACAAAGATTTAGTGGAGCGTAATAAAGTGATGTTTTCATGATAAAAGGGGACTCACATGTAAAAGGTTGTTTATTACTGGGTTAGGAAGTCGATAACAGTTAGGTTGTAGTTTTTGTGCTATGAATGAGCAAAGATTTCTACCATTTCCTCTTAACTAAAGTGTTTAAAACAATTAGTAAATTTAAGTGAGATTAGACTGCATACGTTTACAGGGTTGTCTGATTGAACATTTCATTAGAATTATTTAATGCAGCAAAGATGTGAGTTAATTACTCTTATAAAAATATTGAGGAACACATTCCTATCCACAACATATCTTCAAAAGGTAGCATTTTAGTTTATATCTTAAACACACAATATGGATACTATATGACCAGAGTGCATCTGTAATCATAGGAATTTTAGAAATCAGCTATGATATATTCACATTTTAATTTCAAATTAACACATTTTTTATATTCACATTTTAAATACTGAGCATTCAATTTGTTCAGTGGAATTTAAAATTATATAGTAGAATAATAATGTGCCCGTTGTACTAAAGATGTAATCATGTGTAAATAGAACCATCAAAGAGGCAAACTAAACTTTTCATTATTGATTTGATACTCACCGATACAAATTCATTAATATAATATTTCTGTTTTTAGTAATTATATTACTTTAATATTATTTATTTTAATTTAAATAAATTTTAACTGTAAAATTTTTGTTCATTAAAAGATTTTAAAATTCTAAAACCATGAGTGGATTGAAACATTTATTAGAATTTATTATTTGTGCATATTTTACAAAGGGTAATAAAGATTTAAACAAACAGTTTATTGTACTATGAGTAATTCGTCATTAATAAAAAAAAGTAATTTATATTTTATATATTATTTCATTTATTTGTTTAATATTAATATTACACTTAAGTGATTATGTGATAAATTAAAATTGCTTAAAACAAATTATTTTAAAAATAAGTAATGATTTAAGAACATTAATGAGAATGATTAGTTTTAAAATATTCATTTATTTTCAAAAATATAATTACTTTTACATTAATTTTTATTCCTTTATTCCATACAAAAAATCATTCTATTTTATGATATTAATTTAAGAAAACTTTAAAAAAGATAAACTGATTGAGTTCTCTATATTAAAAGGTATTTCACTTTTGCACAATTTCAAATATGCTATCATTATATTTTGAAGCTTTATTACACTACATTATTAATTATAAACAAATATTTCGTGAGCAGCAAAAGTAATTAATTGAGAACTTTATTTTAAAATTATATACAAGCTGACATGTCATATTCCTTTGGTTAATTCAATGTGTCATCATTAATATCGGACGTTGTCGTCAAATCGCTATATCATGATCATTTGTTCTTTTATTCTAAATTACCAAGAAAAGAATGTCGCCCAATCACTTGGCAAAAAAAATGACCAAATTCCTTAATTAATGAGTTTTAAACGAGAAATTAATCACTCGAGGAGAACAGAACATGTGCTCAAAATTAATCTTTAAGGTCGGATTAAAGGAGTAAAAACGGACCTTTTTTTTCCCAAGTATTTTTCTTTCATTTAATTGAGGTGCCTTTGTTATTCTTCATGTATAAAACTGAAGATGATAAGCTTTTTAAAATGGTTTTGATGCAATCAATGTGCTTAAAAATGCTTAGTTTTTTTATTTTTTTTTTTTTTGGTTGGAGAAATGGAAAGTTTTTACATAATTAGTAATCATTGGTTAAACTAAGAGAATAATTTGAGCATTGTTAAAAATTGCTTAATAATCAATGTATTTTAACCTAATAATTGCTTAGTTTAGCAATTAAATATTATGAATTAATTAAATGATCCAAATTAATATAAACTATTCAAGGTTATTTTGTACATATGAAACAATATTGCTGAAATTTTTAAAAAATGATTCATGAATTTTGAAAAAAAAAAAGTTAATCATAAATTATATAAACCTTTCAAGTTCATTAATTTAAATCCTTACTATTATTATGATTATATAATGATTATAAGACACATATTACTTACTATTATGATTTCTGTTGTGAAATTTTCAAGTATTTTTCTTTCATTTAATTGAGGTGCTTTTGTACATAAAACTGAAGACGATAAGCTTTTTAAAATAGTTTTGATGCAATCAATGTGCTTAAAAATTCTTAATTTTTAGGAGAGGTAGAAAGTGTTTTCATAATTCACAATCATTTGTTAAATTAAGAGTGTACTTTGAATATTGTTAAAAAGTGCTTAATAATCAATACACTTTAGTATTGCTTAACTTAATAGTCGTTTAGTTTATCTACTAAATATTATGTATTAATTAAACGATCAAAATTATTGGCATTTATTTAAGGATATTTTACAGATTTCAAACATATTGCTAAAATTTAAAATAATGATTCATGATTATCGAAAAAATAAGTTAATGTGAAAATTACCATAAATTATGCAAAAATTTTGAATGTATTAATTTAATTCAGGACAGTTATAATGATTAACTAATGGTAATAATGCATGCCTATCCTTTTTACTATTATTATAATTTATGCTGTGGTAATTTCAATTAATCACCACATTTCATATTTTATTGAATATAATTGCTTTGAAAAAAATATAATTGTAGAAAAAATATTGTTTATATAATTTTAAGGACTAAGTAAACAGAATATTTTCAAAATATATAAAAACAAATTATTTTTCCAATAAAATGTTTTCATCTCACTTTTTTAATCTTCTCTATAATGCAAATTAAATTTCAAAATTTATTTTACCTAATCTACCTATAACAATCCAATAAATAGATTGAATTTAAATAATTTTTATTGGTTTAGTAAAATCTATCAAAATCATTATTTTACAAAACATATATATCAGCTATTATTAAATCAGTAATACAAAAGCCATTTTCATTACGTATATATATATATATATATATATATATATATAGAATACAGAGAAAGAATATACAATATCTAACATGTAATTATTTTTATTTAATTATTTTTATTAGCCATACACATTTTTATACTCAAATAATTATGTAATACGTTAAAGAAACGTTTACGAAATTAAAATTTGTTCTATAGATTTTTCATAAATTATCAGAGAATTACAGAATCATTTATTTAAATTCATATGAAAATTTTAGTGAGAATTAACTAAAAACATTTTAAGAAACTAACATATATGTGCAATATATGGACTATAATATGATTTAATAATTCTGATGATAAAGCCTTTTTATCAAGCATTATTTTTATATCGAAACGTCATTTTTAGCAGCATTTTATAGTATATTACTTAAAAAATAATGTTAAAATGTACTCCAGTTAAAAATTACTATTTTAAAAGAGAGAAAATTTATATTTATGGTATACTAACAGATTATTTAAAAATATTAACATAGCAAACGTATCAGAGTCTGACATATTTAAATTCACAAAACCAGAAAACAAATTTATTTATTTATTCGAATAGATTTAGGGCATTATTAAAGTGACTTAAAATAAAAATAAATTTTTTGGTAAGAAGACAAGTCTATTATCAGTTTTATTTTGATTTTTTAGAAAATATATCTTTAATTATAAAATAGAAAGCAATACAAATTTATAATCTGCTTATAAATACTAAAAAATATGTATTAACTGAAATTTGCTTTTAATATTTAAGCTATATTTAATAAAACATATACCAAAGACAATTTTTATTAAATATTATGGTTAAAAATGAAACTATGAGGGTTTCCTTTTAATATTAGGTTAAAAAAGTAATTATTTATAAATGAAAACTCATTTTGTTGTGAACATTTTCACATAAAGTAAAACTAAATTATAATGAGTGAGGACACCTGAAACTATGTATTATCTTTCGAAATTTTTAATAAATAGCATTTAAACAAATATTTTGTTCCTTAATGAAAACATATTTGAACAAAGTAAATCCTCACAAACAAAATGTTAGTCCATTGTTGTCTTACTTGTTTTTAAGATAAGTACGAAATGTGGTTTTTTGTGATTATCCAAAGTAGTAAAATATCCAAATATTTACTACGTTAAAAACAATTTTTTTGCTGTTTTGCTTTAAATTGGGAGCGTATTACATTTCATCGCAAAAAATAAAAATTCAATAATTTTTAAAAATGCAAAGCACGAAAAATAAATCGAAAAATAAATAAATACTTTTTAAAATTTTTTTTTTAATTTTAATTTTATACTTTGTTTACATCAAAAAGTGGAGAATCCATATATCAACAATGTTTTTTGTAACTATTGATATGTCAGTTTAGTAAAAAATGTGATGTGAAGATTTAGTAAGTATGTTGTTTGAAAGTTATAGCATAGTTACAAGATGTGTTTTAAATGCTTTATGAATATTCTTAATAATTTTACTTATTACGAATTTATTACGAAACTCAAAAAAAAAAAAAAATTTGCAATTTATTTTCTAATTTTTCATTAATAAAAATAAATTTTTTTCTGAAACTTTCACTTACAGGCATATTTTAATGCATACATAATGATTATATTTGTTTCAAAAAAGAAAAAAATTTAAATTTCATTTCATTTTATGATTTTTTATAATTGTTTTATATTGCAGAACTTTAAAGTAACTAATAATGAAATGTAATTTTAATGGAAAAGCAGATATAGCATTCAGTTATCTAACACTAACATATTATACGCATGTAAATATAAATCTAATATATGTAAATAATTATAGTTGTTACTGATTAAATACTAATTAAAATAAAAAAAGTTTTACACAAAATAGACAATTTTGTAAAAAAAAAACATTACAATCATGGATAGTGTTTCATATTGTTTATAATACGTTGCACCATATATTTCGGTATGTTATTATAAATAAACATAAAATTTATATTTCTTAATTTTTTTAAGTTAAATTTAAATACGAAAAATGAAAAAAAAAAAAAAAAAATTGTAAAATAAAAATAATTTTGAAAGAAAATTGTTTAAAAATAATTTTCTCAAGTTTTTGTTATTCTCAAAATAATTTCAAAATAGATTTTGTTTAGAATTATGTTTGTATTTAATTGTAAATAGGAATCCTAAACTTTAGTACTTAATTAAATAGAATTTTTATTAATTTATGATACTAAACTACAAAATGAAGTATAAATAATTTAAAACAATTAGAAGATACATGTTTTTTTTTTTTTAATATTTCTTTATTCACTTTTTATACATTCATATTTCTGTAGGATTGAATTTAAGTCATATAAATGGAATAATTATTTTTATTTTATATATATATAATATACTTTCTATTATTGATAAAAATTAAATTGATAAAATTTTAAATAATTTGAAATTTGAATATTTTTGAAATTTTAAAACTTTTGAAATATGAAAAAAATTACATCATTAATGCTTATAATTTTTTTCAGTAAAATACAAGAATAAAAAAAAAAGCTAATCAGTTACGCCTTTACTTCAAAGAACAGATTTACATCATTAATTAACAGAATTTCATCATCAAATAGGAAAAAATTACATCATTAATGCTCACAAAATGTTAGTAAAATTTAAGAATAAAAAACCCAAACTAATACAGTTACGCCTAGTACTTCAAAGAACAGAATTACATCATCATATATGAAAAAAATTGCATCATCAATGCTCACAATTTTTTTGTAAAACATAAGAATAAAAAAAGCAAACTAATGCAGTTATGGTTTGTACTTAAAAAAAACAGAATTTTTATTGTTGTATATTCGCAGCAATCCATCACCTTTTCTAACGACAAGTTAAAGATTGATGTGATTTTCTTACATTACATTTTTTCGCCATAGGTAGCTTAGCAGCAAAATTGAAGTTTTTACAGTGATGCAATCTTTATGCTTATTGTAAGGAATGTGGAATTTCAGTATGTGAATACGAAACCAATAAAAATGAAGCTTATGTAGGATGGAATAAATTTCGGAAAATAAGAATATTGCTTTCATTTCGAAGTTATGTTTTTTTTTAGAAAATGTTTCACAAACATTCATTTAAAGTCATTCACGCTTATCTTCAGTATTTAAAACTGACTTTAAAAACATTTTGTACATGCTTCTTAACAAAAGAGTCAAGTAAATAGAATATATTATTTTTGTCATTTATCTTTCAAATTGTAGAACACGTGAATTTTGAACGTGGTTAGAGCAACCACCATTCATAAATTTATAATTTTTCTATATAATAAATTTATGAATGGTGGTTTCTGAGTCTCTTCATAAAAGACTGAACATAAGTGCATTGAGTTTTTTTTATATTCATTGTTTATAAACATTTCTGTTTCTAAATTGTTTTTCTTTAAAATTTAAATCTTTCTTTTACTGCAAAATTAAATGAAGTTTTCATATGGAACTGTTTTTATTAAAAATAACATCCTTAATGTGTATTAATTTATTACAAAATAAAAAAATAAAGCAGGACATCTTTAAAAATTTAAAAGAGAAAATTTTAAAATGTTCTCTTTAATATCTATATGTTAACAATTAAAAACAAATTTAGAAATACTTCATACTTCAACTCAAAACCCAAAAACAAACTTGCCTCTAATTTTTATCCTTCTAAATATTTTAAGTGGCAAAATATCAAAAATTAATCTAATATAATGAAAAACATAAAAATCTTCAAGTTACTCGTAGTTTAAATACAAATAATAACAATATTAGAAAAACCCGTAAAATATTGCACGTACGGGTTTTACAACGAGCAGGTTTTAAGCTTGTTCTTATTTTTTTATTTATTTCCGAAATCAGTCAATTTCCTCCAATTAATTTTTATAAAATTACGGAGTTCTTGATTCCACAAAATAGAAGATTTAAAAATTATAAACTATTGTTATTCGTGTAAATCACTTTTATATTTTTAGCCGAGGAAATATAATCAAGTGTATATATTAGAATGAATTTAAATTAGTTAAAAATTTCGTACATTTATGACAATTCACATTTACGACTATTCCAATTTAATGGAAAAGAAAAACTTAATCTTGTAATACAAAACATTTTTACGATAAAAGAGACGAAACTGCCTAACATCTGGTTCTAAGAATTAATTTTATTGATATAGATGAATAAAAATCTTAAATTAAGTTTTAATTAATTTAAAAAAAAGAGTTAAAGAAGTTCTAAAAGAAGAAATAAATTAAGTTGTTGAAATAAAGGAAATAAATCATTAAAATACTGCAAACGAGGTGATGACGCACCATTTAAAAAAACAAGCATCATCTAATTCAAAATATTTATCATTTTACAAAGATAAGGAGCAATTTATTTGTTAATGCAAAATGTACCAAATTTTTCTAAATCTGCCTTTATGTCTAATAGCATTAATATTATTACATAGCTTATAAATTTTTATGTCAATATGTATATATTCTTTTAAATTTTTAATTTAAAATAAAACCTAATTTACGAAAATATTAAACAAATATTAAAAATTTTAATAAATTACAGTTGATACGAAGAAATATAGATTTGTCGTATGTTACAGAATATGATAATTTTGAATATCTTATCAAAACAGTTGGTCTATAAGTATATTTATTGTTAAAATGTACTAAATAAATAAATAAAATATATATAATCATAAAATATCTGAAAGGTATAGTTGTAATAAATTAATAATAAATAAATAGTGCATAATAAATAATGCATGAATAATATATAAATTAATAGTTATATGAAATACGAATTATGAATGAAAAAAAGCAATTAGAAACAGGTACAGAATTGTGAATCTAATTACATTTTGTAGCTAATAAGCTTTCAAAAATCACAGACTTGTTTAATTTTAAAATTCTTTATATTTATGAGATATGTAACACATGAAAATGTAATTTATAATGAAGAAAATTTAGACTTTAATTGCATAGCATCGTATAACGTCCTATGTGATTAAAATTTATATTATAGCATTTAAAATATGATATATAATAGTCTAATTCCTTTTAAATATAAAATGAGCTTCTGAGAATATAATGTAATTTTAATAAAATCGGATAATTGCAAAAAAAAAAATTATATCAAAATTACAAATTTTATTTAACTAAAAAAATTTAAATGTTGAACTCTAAATTTAAAATGATTGATGAAATTCTTTTAAATTTAAAAGATTTTCTGAAAATATTATGTAACTTGAATAAAATCGGATAGTTTCAAAAAAATTTGACATAAAAATTGCAAGTTTTATTTAACTAAAAAAAATTAAAATGTTGAACTTTATTAGTTCAAAGAATAAAGAAATAATGTACCATATAAAAACTCTGTATCTTATTGTTATTACGTATATTATTTATTTTCATTTCAAAAGCCACAAGGTTGCTTTTGAAATAAAAATAAATAATATACGTAAAGTATACGTAATAAATATGCGTGCTAAGGGCATTGGTTCAGTCTGGTATTTTGGATAATGATTTCAATTAAGTGATTCAGTTAACATTATTCATGTTAAAGATCAGATGTTAAGTTATAAAATGTAAGCTTCATAATAACTACTAAAAGTTATTGACGATAAATACCATTATATACAATCGACGATAAATACCAATCAATGTAATATGTCTTAAAAACATATACAGTTTATAATTTATCTTGACATTTTTCAGTTCCACCTTCCATTGTGGAAGAGGAAACCAGTACAGATACAACAGTAGAGGGAGAGGTCTAAGGTGAGCCTCCGCTGTAGTGCCGCAGGATATCCATCTCCTCAGGTATCCTGGAGGAGGGAGAAGCCCAAGGACATCAATCTGGGACCGTCGGGAACACCAGAAACATAGGTGAGTTATTCCCATGCATACTTCTCTTGATTGCCCCAAGTACAACTTTGGACAGGTCTCAAGAAACTTAGTTTGCAATGCGTATGGAATTTTAAATGGTGCAGTTGCTGCGAAGATTCTTTTCTGGAAATGAGACAAATTGCTCAGTAAGATTCTCAGCAGGATTTATTATATTTGAATGTATATGGACAGCGAAGCGATATATTTTGATGACGAAGTTCAGTAGAGAACTTTGGCATGTTTAATTAAGTCTTAAGATGAATTTATTTTCGAATGTAATTGCAATGAAATTGTAGTGGTGATTATATATCATCAATAAGCAATTGTTGAAAAGCAAATGAAGAACTTTTGCTTTTAGATGCATGAGTTAGGTACTTTCTTTTTAAAATTTTACATAATCTGCTGGTTTAGAGTTCATTAAATGGTTTGGCCAAAATTAACTACTGTGCAATTAATCAACACTCACCTAAAAATATATCCAACAAGAAATATCAATGGCTGCACAAAATATCGAAAAGGAAGTTATCATATATGTGGTGTTATTGACGATGACGCAATGTTAACTATTGAAGTTAATATATTTATTTTAATTAGCAAACTTGGAAATTTAATAATGAATATAAGTCTTCGCGTTGCAGAATTTTCCTGAAAAACTAAACTTAAGTAATTGAGTTTCTTTAGAGAAGGACTTGGTCAATCACCTTAATTGAAATTCTTTTGGCCAAAAGTTAAGTGATATCCTCATTTTAATCAATATATTTATTGATCAAAGTTAAAGTAAACTTCAAAAACTTTGCTTGATGAAATAATTAATATTTCTTATTCGTAGAAATGCACCAGAAATTAAAAAAGAAATCTAATTTTAGAAATATTTTTCACCTTATAAGATTTGTAATAAAAGTTCTTAATGCATAAAAATCAAAGTGTTTTGAAGATTATTAGAAAATAAAATAAAAGTTACGGAAAACCAATTAATAAATTATATACTTTTTGATAAGAAAAGGTAAACAAAACTGATGTCTTCTATTCATTTATTCTCATGAGAATATCTTTTACTCTTCCTTATTTTCTTTTATTGTTCTGACTTGAAAACATCTTAATGTTGTTGATGCTTATTTTCTTGAAAACTTAGCTGTAAGCTTTATGATAAAACTAAGAAAATTTATTTTTAACTGACTTTTTTCCAGAACAGTGGAATGCACCGTAAACATAAAAACTTTGATTGCTTTACAAGGGAAAATAAATCAAAATTTACTCTAATATTGAATTTCTTTTGAAATTTAATTGGTCAAAATTATATTTGTCATATTCATAAATTTTTTGACATGAATCAATAATTAAATTAACACAATGATCAAAATTAGCTAAAATAACTATGAATGCTTTAATCTAAATAAATTAGAAGAGACCATACCAGTGAATAAATATTGATTCTTATGATTGATCTAATAAATGATTAGTAAGAAATTAATTTAACTGATTATTTAAAATAATCTTTGTGGTTGTTGATTGATTAAATGTATGCAGTGATATTATTTTTGATTTAAAAAAGTTATATTACGTAGCAGTTATAGTTTCTGTAATGAAATATTTTGGAATCTGACAATACATTTTATTTATTTATAAAAATCCAACCAATGTATTTAATTTATAATTAAATATATTAAATACAATAAAAAATGGCTGTAAATTGATTTTGATCTATTACTGCACATTTTCTATATTAAACTTTAGAAATAAAAGTTACATTTTTAAATGATATCCTGTTAATATTTTTTTAATTATTTAATAATTTATAAAATTTTATATTTTAATTGTTATTCATTTTTCTATATTAATACGTGTATGCTTTAATTCTAATAAGACATTTTGAATGCATGCAATAAACTTTAAAGTGATTCATTATTGTCCTCAATATTTTTGAAATGAAAATGCTTTATTATATACTCAAAACAACATAACTCTCAACAAATCGTGGTTGATATTCTTTCCTAAATTACAACAATAATCAAACCAAAAAAACAAGAAAAAAAAAAAAAGGAAAAACACATTTAAAAATTTAAGTTGTCATACTTAGATCCCACATTTACTCAAAGTTATTCCCAATTTCCAAGTATATACATTTATTGATAGCATTAATGTAAGCACGTATTACGGTGGCATGTTCTGAATCTCCATCCTCCTAAAACATTAAGAAGATATAACATCTGCTTGTTGCGAATTAAATTATGCAAGAAAATCTCTTGGATGTCTGGTGAATCTAATATTAACAAAATGCGAGATGCTGATGGAAAATGTGAGTGCAGCATCGTTATCGTTAGGTGAAATGGTTTATCTTTAGGAGCGTCATTTTGCTTCAAGCAAAGTAAAATACAAGGCATCATTAATAATTCATATCACTTTAGGGCTTTGCAGTTGATGATGTCATAGCGATAAACGGTATGTTAAGTAAAAAATGGATATAGAGCTTGATTGATTCATTTGATAGATCGAATAAGATTAACATATTTTTTCCGCTATTTTCTTCCATTAGATTAAATTATTATTCTCAAATAAAGTTGGTGTTTTTTTCTTTAGATAAATTGTATTTTTACCGTGGTGCATTTGCATTAAAGTCTACAGGGACTACTATTTTCAAATGAAAAATGATTTTATATCTTGTCGATTGTTTCCACATCATTAAATCAAGCTAGAGAAAGTGAAATTGTTCTTGATACCAATGCAAGGATATTTTGGAGTCAGATCTTAGAAAGACCTATATTTATTATATTTACACTGCACCCTTATTTTTCTTCACAATTCCAGGAATGACATCAGGGTAGTTTACACCCTCACTCCCTCAAACCAGGCGGCCTGATGGCCAAAGGCCAGCGCTCTGGCCTTTGTACCACGATCATGGCTTTTGGCTTTCAGTTCAGGTTCAAATCCTGGTGGTGGCATGCATTTTTGTCAGTGTTTTGGAATCCACGTTAATTTGTAGGCCCCGGTCTAATTAGCCTAAAAGTGCAAAAAATGACAGTATAGCGACAAATCAAATCAAACCTCTTAAAGCAAAACAGATGGATATTCCAGCTGATAAATTTATAGTGTCAATTTCCGGAAAAGATATGGAGATGATCTTTCAGATACGCTTTGATAAATTTCTAAAAACACCGTAGTTTCTGAAAATCATCAGGCTGTTTTGACGGAAAGTACAATAAAGTGCCAAAAGTATTGCCCACATATGTAACTGTTGACAATAACAAAAATTTTGTAGAGCACAATAGCATGATGTTATAGAGCAATTTTTCCGCTTTATCATCGACGATATTTTAGTAGAATGCCCATTTATAACAAATTTAGAAAAACATTTCTTATATGGAATTTTTTTTTTTCATTAATTAAGATAAAAAATGATTTTTAGAAAGGCTTAGTGTTTTAAACCAATTGAATTTTCTAAAAAATACTATAAATTATGCAGAAATAATTACTCAAATTTTGAAATTTTTATAAAAAGTTTTCACAAAAATATTTAATTATTAATTTAATTCAAAATGCAATATATATATAAAGATAAATTATTGTTGTATTTATAACGAATATATATATATACAGAGAGAGAGAGAAGGAGTTTTAGATATAGATTGATAAATTTTTAATTCAAATTATTTTTTTTTGTTTCTTATTAATTATCATTAAAAGATCAATAAAAATATTTAATTTTTATTTAAATTTACTTATTTACTATAAATTCATATTTTACTTTTATTTATTAATAGAATCTGTATTTTTTAGAAAAAAAAGGAAAACAACTTATAAATGATGTTTTCTTGTCAAACTTAATAATTTTTTTTCCTTTACAAACTTCCACATTTATGTATTATATTTCAGTAAAAAAATAATAAAAACATAAAAAATCAAAACGCTGAAATTTAAATGTTATTACATTTAATGTCGTAAAAAGCGTTATTTTGAATTCAAAAAAAAAAAGAGTTAAAAAGAGTTTTAAAATTGCTTGCAATAACGACTTTATGATTGTATGGAGTTGGAGAAATTTTTTGTTTTAATTCAGAAAACAACTTACAACGGGGATACGTGAGGGGGAGGGGATGCAATAGGGGGATGCATGAAACTATTCACAGCAGCACAAATATATATATATATATATATATATATATTTCCATACAACATTACGTATGTTTTTTTCTTATCTATTTCCGAATAACTTTAATTTTTAAAGACTGTTTGTGTACGTTTTTGTAGATTGGTAAGTGGATAGCAAATTATACATATAATTTTAATGCCATGTTGTTTAAGAATTCTAAGCTGTTTGATTTAAGTCATTCACACAGTTATAGTAAAAAGAGTCCAACTACATAACACACATTATTCCACTGTAATTTTGAAGTACACCCTCAAAAGGGTTAATTTTTTATGTAACTTATAATTATACCATCCCGCATTATATTCAGTACAGACAGAAAGTCTTTCAGTGCAAAATCTCTTGTTGAATTTCTATCAATGCTCGGAATTTAGTTTGAAGATTCAACGTGCTATCTCCTCAGAACATTGCGATTATTTTTAAATAATCTACGTTATTTCGTTCTTATTAAATCAAAAAATATGAGCTATTCAACCCTTTTAAATAAATCTGTTGGAAGCTGCATAAAAAAATAAATTTTAATTTTTCAGATTTAACAGATGATTTCTTTATTTAATAAAAAAATGGTGTTTTAGCAATATAAACCTTTTTTTTTTCTTAAAATGAAACATTTAATTTGGCATATTCACCGTTATTAAGACATATATTTAACAGGTGATATATTATGCATTATTGCATTATTATTATATTATTATATTATTAAATTATTAAATTATAACTTCCGTAAGGCTTTTTAAAGAAACTGCTGGATATCTGATGACATTAACAGTTAAAACAAACAATTTATTATACTGTTAAACTCTCAATAATCTAGCATATGAAATGAAATTAGTTAAATTTCTGTAACCATTGAATTTCTAATTTATTTTCACCAATCATGATCCAGTTTCTACAGATCTTCTAACTTCGAAATCTTATAAACTAATGAATACACTAGTCACAAACATAATCAACACTATCAAAGGCATAGTCAAGCAAACAGTCATAAAACACTAGTAAAAATGTGGTCTTTATTTAAATAAAGTTAATAGAAGTTTTTGATAAATGAAATGCATTAAATATTTATATTCATGGAAATATTTGCCAACAATATTTTCTTCACAGAATGGGATATAGAAATTAATTATAGATATGCGAAACTCTTATTATAAAAGCCACTGAAAAGCAAAATTATTAAGCTCTGGTGTCAATTGCACATGAATCATCAAATACCATTACCACCATAAAATTACTTTCACACTATTTCCTAGAGGATTCTCATTCATGTTTCCTCTATTTATTCAGTTTATGAATGGCTATGCCAATTTTAATTGTTAGTTAAATGGAATTTATCTAAGCTCAACTGAACTTTGCAACTTCTATCTCTTTAGAGTGCTGAAAATTAATCAAATACATATGGCTACCCAAGTTTCAGCATTCTAAAAATTCAAATGGTCTTTAAATACTTGTTAAAGGTTTATTTTTAATAAATTGTGTTATCAAAATTGCTGTGAATTTAATAATACATAAAAAAAATCACAATAGCAAAAACATCAATAAATAACATATTACAAATAATATTAACAAAAAATATAAATTAGTCAATTATTATTTTAACCTCTTTAGGGACGATATTTTTATAAAAATAGTATAACTTAATTTCTTTGTCTTAATGCAATTTATTAATTTTATAGTGATAGGAATTCAAACAGCAAAAAAAAAAGGGGGAAAGCTCTAATTATTATTGTCACTGGTTTATAAGTGAAATCTTTTTATAGATTCCGGACATAAATTATTCATCAATAAAGAATTAGTTATTAAAACTTGCATTAATTATCAAAACTAAATATATTTTATATACTTGGTATTATTTTTATCAAATAAGGAAGATTTATTCAAAAATCTAACAACGTTGACAATAGAAATGCTACTTTAGACTATTTTCATATGTTTAACTGTACACCATAAATACTGTTTTTAGTGCATCCAAACCATAAAATATACAATTTTCTTGTAGAGGATTCTGTAGTGAATAATTTATCATCAAATCTTTGTTCTTTCGTTAATGATAATAATCATAATTAAAAATCAATGTCCTCGTACGTAGCCAAGGACATCAAGAGGTTAATATTTCTTATATCTTTTATATCTCTATTTTATTTTATTTCTTGATGGTGATGTTATGTGTTTTAAAAGTTATATTTTCTGCGACTTTTATTTTTTTTTTATTGATTTGATTGTTACATAACTCTGTAAGCCTGGTATAATACTTTGCACACAATGATTCCTTTTAAATTCCAACAAAATTTCCTTTTTCCATTTTTTCCAAATTAATGATTTTATTATTAATGATAGTAATAATGATTATAGTAATATATATAATTACTATAATTATTATTACTATCATTAATAATAAAAACCAAAATTTTGGAAATTTGGAAAAAAAAAAAAAATGGAAAAAGGGAAATTTTGTTGGAATTTAAAAGGAATCATTGTGTACTACAAAATATTGTTCTATCTACTATAATTATATATTAATTAAAGTAATTAATTAAAATGAAATGTAACTCATATGTGGCCAAGGGTATCAAGAGGTTAGTATTTCTTATATCCTTTTTTCTCTGTGTTTTATTTTATTTCTGTTTGTGATGTTATATTTTCTATGACATTTATATTTTTTTATTGATTTGATTGTTACATGATTTTGTAATCCTCGTATCATACTTTTTTTAGTACATAATGATACCCCTTTAAATATCAGTAAGAAATCCATTAAATAAAGGAATGGACATAAAATAAATAAAAAGCATGTTTAGAAAGTGTAGTATTGACACTTTTATTTCTTTTCCAGTGCAACGAGTTGAAGGAGAGTTTCTGAACCTCACCCAAGTGACTCGTGAGGACATGGGAGCCTATCTGTGCATCGCCAAAAACGGGGTTCCCGACTGTCAGCAAGAGAATCCTGCTGCAGGTGACTTGTAAGTTGAGAAAATCTGGTCGCACTTTTTATGATGAACGGTAATGCTGCAGGAGCCATTGTTTCTTAATGGGCCATAAATTTATTTTGTTCAAACAAAAATCGCCTTTATGACGCTTTCGAAATTATGTACTCCTAACTCACGCCGTGACCTATAAGGGAAGGGAAGACATACTTTGTTCGTTGCCCGGGTCAGAAAGATTGATATTCTAATGCTACATTTATTGCGTTTTGCAGTTAATGCCGCCATTTTCTTCGCAGAGGAATAAATAAGCAATGTTTCGTATGAATGCGAAAATTGCGCAGATATTGAAACAGGAACATGGAGCGAGACAGTGAGAGGCAGTAAATCTTTCTTCTGTTTTCGTGAAGTTGCGATTCAGAGTTTGCATTTTAAATAAACTGAAAATTCTTTGTTCGGCCGATTTTGCGATAGTTCTGGTGCTGTGGGTTTAAGAAATGTAAATTTAAAGTCTCTTTTTTTTTTTATTGCACGTATTTATTTGTCTGTTATGTTTTTCTTCTATTCCCTTATTAGTTTCTTACCAAAAGAATAGAAATCATTGTTAATGATTAATTTATAAATATTATATCAATTTCAGAGAAAAATGTATTATTCGATTTTTGATCACACATATATTTAATATAATTTATTTCATTAATATATTTAATTTAATTTTGATCTGAAATATTGATTTAAAAGTTTAAAAAAATAATGTATTTTCCAATTGTATATTATATCTTATTGTTTATTGATTTAAAAAAAATAAGAAAAATACATTCTGTTTATATAAACTAAAATCATCATTCGTGATTTAACAAAATATTAATATTATTTAAGGCAATCTTAGAAATAAATATATGAATATGTATATTTTTTCAGTGAAAGCAGGTATAAAAAATATATATCTGAATATGAAAGATAGTATTTGATCACAGGCTAATTAATATATTTGAAAAAAATGTGATTAAAATGATGAAAAAATGTGAAAATGTGATTAAAAAAATTTATCGGTCGGAGATATGTGCTCTTTTCATATTAATATTCACCAAGTTACGGTGCTTTGTATAATATTCAAACCAGTACTAATGTAAAGATTTACAACATAGAACACAGCTACATAAAATCTGCCATAGGGATATAATTATTATATACAAAAAGTTATAAAATATAAAAACTATTATAAAATACTCCATTTATATTTTTAATCACAGAGTAATAAAGGTTCGTCTGTTATTATGATTGCAAAAGGACTGTTAATCAATTAAACATTGATTGATTGTTTAGATAAATATATAGCTCCAATCATATACTGTTTGCTATATTAACATTTACAGTTTAAATTAATGGCCTTCGGGACCTTAAGATCTAACACCATGTGATGTTGACTTTGGACTGGTAAAAGGTAATGCTCGTATCAGTTTGCTTTTCATTAAAAGCTAATTAGGCGTAATAAGGCACTGCACTTTGTACTGAAATGAACTCATGGGCATAATGAAAGCTTACGTCATTTAGTTCGTGCTAAAATAAAATCAGCTGCATTAATTTTTCGCAGATATCTTTTTAGAATTATAAGAGTTTGTTACCTTATTTGTTTAGTGTCATTTTTCGACGATATTTAGTACTGTTTTCCTCTGATGTCATAAAAATTATTTTACTCTAGAAATATTAATCTGCAACCAGCTTTTTTTTTTTTTCAAAACAAAGTTTTTATGACATTATATTTATTTTTTATTTTCTAATGATGTTTTAAATTAATTTGTATAGATTTTCAATAAATATATTTTCGATAATAAAAGTATCTGAATATTATAAACTACAATACATCTGAATTAATACATGCTTCAGGTTTATATATTCAAAAATTGATTACATAAAAACAGAACAAATAAAAATCTACAAATATGACACAAAAAAAAAAATAAAATAAAGCCATATATAAAGAAGTGAATCAATCAAAATCTTACGATTTAAAATTGTCATTATATCTACAATAAATAAAAAAAAAAAATCAAATAAAACTTGCCGATGAAATAGAAATTTAAAAGTTAGTTAAAATCAATTAATAGTTTTAGCCATTTATAAAAATTTATTTTTTACTTAAGATTGTATTCAGAAGAAATTAAGAAAAAGAAATGTTTCTTTATAACTAATATATCACAAATAAAAATATATATCCACAAAAGCCATAAATGAATTTAACACTTATTATAGAGTAAATAATGATAAAATACCTACTATGAATAAAAATAGATGACGCAAAAACCTTTATAGACTTCCTGTTTATTTTGAAACATTTCTAAATAAAAAAAAACCTTTAAACGAGGTAATCGTGGTTATATTTTGACGAAGATTGAAGATATTTCTTTTATAAAAACGAAACAAATTTTTTATGAACAAGTTTTTCTTTAAGTCTACGGTTTTCTTAACACTGTAAAATGTCTTTAAGAAGATGAAGCACAGCTGATTATGTCAACAGTAGTTTATCATTTTAAACTCTTGAATGTAATTTAATCTTCGTAGTTACCTTGGAAGATTCATGTTTTCGAAAATTGAATCTCTGATCTTTCAGATTTCTGTCAGACTAACATTATACTTGAATTATCGCAGCTGTTTCTTTATTATTTTTGAGTTGTTTCAAACAAAAAGGTTCCATCAAAAAAGAAGATTATTATTATAATACAAAATAAAAAACATGGGTAACTCCTGACATCACAAGCGATATGTTCCTAAAATTGATGTGGTAATCATAAAATAAATGATTCAAAAAAAAATTTCCAAAAATTAAACAAAAATTCCAACTAATTAACTTAATAACGAGAATATCTTTTATAAAACTAAATTATAATATTTACGTATTTGGCTTTACTGAAATATATTTACTAAATAATAATTGATTATATTTACGCATATAAATTAACGTTATATGTTATATATTTACGTTATAACGTTTTATATTTACGTTACATAATTTTCTTTGAAATCAATTAATCATCAGCAATCAATACTAATCATCAATAGTTCTCAAAACCATTGGAATTTTTTTTCCTAAATTTTGTAAACTGTTACAGTAATACAATATTGTAGAAAAAAAGTTCTGACATGTTTTTCTGTTTAAAATTTATTAACCTTCAATAAGAGTTGCATTGTTATTTTCGTGTTAAATTTTATTTTTATACAATATTTTCTATATTTTCATAGCATATTATATTTAATAACACTAAATGGCGCATATTGAAAAAAAAAAAAAGTATATGACTTATTTTTTTTTTTTTTTTTTTTTTTTACAAATTTAAACACCTTCGTGTAATTGCTTGTTGTAACTATGAAACATAAAACATAGGATGCAAAATTTGTTATCCTATGATTATCTTCATTGTACAGTATAAGCAAAGTAAATATTTTTAATATGAAGTTAATAAATATAAAAATAAATCTTCCGGCATGAACCGAAAAAAATAACTATTTAATGTATTAGAGGAATTTTTATAATTAACCAACTTATAATCCTTTAACGAAACTATACTTATATTTAAAACGGATTAATTCAGCACTAAACTGCTGTTAGTGCTGCTTTTAAATGCCAAGAATATTGACTTAAATTTTATAAGAACTGGTACGATATATATTTCTTTTAATTGCGTCGAAGACTGGGTCGTATTGACTAGTCCTTAAGGGCTGCATCGACGAACGCTGTTACCCATTTAGCACTATCCGGAGGGCACGCTTAGCTTGAAGATCTGCTACGGGCGCGAGTAACACCACCCTCAAAACGCTATACGATCATATTAGACCTGTACTTATGGTTTAAAGTGGATTCCTAACCACTATAAACATCCATGACACCTCCGAAACTCGAGCTCGACACCTATTTCACCGAGGGCCAGAACGCTAGTCACTCGGCCATCAGACCCCTTGGCACGATGTATGTGTTATTAAGGATGCAACATAAAGGTTTGATGCATTGCATCCACAATGCATCTCTGTATAATTATCTTCACAAGGTATCTAGGGATATTTCTATTCTATTTCTTCCTTATCTGGATCAATAAAGCGTCTTTCCGATCTTCAGATTAAGGATGCCTCATCTTAGCATAGAAACTGGAGACTTTCAGTTCGACAATGCTTGTCTGGTTTTGAATTAAACACCCTCATTTCAGAAACCTGAAGCGTAACCCATCAAGGATCCCATACTCTTGGCTCTGAAGAAACATGTGATGAGAATGTGAAAAAGAGTTCAGATTCGAATCTTCTATTGGTATCCATTAACATTGTTTGTGTAAGAAACAAAGAGACTCATTTTTGATTGTGAAAGTCATAATGAACTGATAGTGAAGGGCTCTGCATAGAAATCCAAGCTGCCTGGTGGGAGTTTTCGAAGTTTTCAAACATACGAAACTCAAAGGAATGTCAGTTATTCGTAAGGGTTATCTTGTAGAACAATGTTTGTCCCCACCTCAACCGTAGGTGGTTGTTTGGGTTATCGACGGCTTAAGTGAAACATGAGACAAACTGAAGTTAAACAAAAAAAAATCCCTTAGAGAGCTCCAGGCCTCCTTAAATAAATTAAAAATTAATTATAATATATTTTACAAATATAAAGAACTTTAAAAAGATATTAACTTATTTCATGATTGTTGTAATCAGTAATTTTTTTTAAACTTCAGAACTTAAGATATATTTTTTTTTTTCTGCAGTTCCACCTAAGATAAGGGTGACCAATCAGATGGTGTACGCCGTCGGTGGAACGGATGCAGTCCTGGGATGCATTCTGGAAGCTTCACCCAGGCCTCTGACGTCATGGATACGTCACGACGAAGCTGTCTTGATCAACAACAGCAAGTTCGAAATCGTGGAGAAAGAAGAGGACTCTTACAAGATAATAATGCAGCTTAAGATAAGGAATGTCAGCAACAATGATTTCGGACACTACAAATGCGTGGCGAAAAATACCTTTGGGGATAAGGAAGGATTTGTGAGGCTCATAGGTAACTCGTTTGACGAGTTTATAGAGATAGAAATAAATGTATTTTGTCAGTGCTTGATTTTACCTGTTAAAGAATACTCATTGGGTTTAAAATAAAGGAATTATATTATATCTGTCTGCGTAACTAACAGATCAAATATACCTCAAGATATACAGAAAAATATTGGTAGATTAATGAATAATATTATAAAATAATGGACAATTAATGATGGTACATTAAAATAATGGATATTTAATGATGATACATTAAAATAATGGACATTTAATAATGGTGCACTAAAATAGTGGGCATTTTTTAAATTAGTTATTAGTATAGGAAAATGATACCACTGAAATTTCAAAAAAATCAATTGATGTTAAGAAATAATTATTTTACATACATGCAGTTGTAAATTTTAACTTTTAATAAGGATGATAATTTCTTTGAAAAAAAAAAAAATGTAAAAAACATTTTGATTAGGCCAGTGACAAATGAAAAGAAATATAAAGGAGTCCTACTCTTTGCTCAATGGCAACGTGCACTGTTAGTGAGCATTAGTATTGAAGTTCAATCCGCTGGCGTCTTTGTGGTAGACATTGTTTCAAAATACGCAGAGGCGACTCGAGGGCGTTTGTGATGTTGAACATCTTGCCTCGTTAATCGGACTATCTGGTGATAGTTTTCCGGATTTTCACCCATACAATACTCAAATTTGGGTTCCAAATATGCAAATGCAATCCCGGAAAGCACTTCCTTCTTTCTTCAGCGACACGGAGCAAAGTCAGATTTCTACTTACGGGTGGTCCATCACAACAGAAGCTGCTCCTTCCTACTTCCACAAGAACGATTCATGGATTCGGTTTAGATGTTACTGTCTACCAAGTGGGATAAAAAAAAAAAATGATGTTTATAAGGTTGTGTTGCTAACTGTGGAATAATTTAAATATACTTTTGGAAATTTTATAGTATTAACTAGTTATTAAGTATGTTTTAATTTATATGTTTCTAAAAATATGCTTAAAACACTTCCAAAATAATTGTTTCAAATAAAAAGGAATTTAAGTATGCAATAATCAACTAATTATATTTTTTGATAGGTTAAATATTATTAATCTAAAAGTCGGAGAATATAATTGTGATTATAAATATTTCCTTTTCATTTAGAAGAAATTTGTGTATTTTTAATAAAATTATTATGGAAGTGTTGCAATTATAGCCGCCAATAATTTTAAAATAACATAACATTTTTAAATATTGTATTTGTAACAAATATTGTGTTTGCGTTCATAACATCTTTTCCGACAGAATTTATATTGAATTACATTTCACATAAAAAAAAAAAGAATCCTTCTTAATGAAAAATAAATTCAATTTATAGTACTTATCTCAGTAAACTGAGAATTGTTAATGGTTTTATTTTCCCCTTTTTTTCTAACACCATTTTTATTTTTCAGAACAAATAACGACCACTACCACCGTCATGTCAACTGTACCTTTCAGGGTTTTTATTCCAATTCAAAGAGGTAAGAAGATTTGAAGATTGTAAAAGCATTGAAGCATACTGACTACTTTTTTGGTGTAAATTCAAATTAATTTAACACAAATAAAATAAATTGCTACAATTTAAGGATGTGAGACTTATTAGGTTGTAATTGCACCTTTGATTAAAATTAAATGAATTTTTATGTGATTAATTGTCAATAAAATTTTTGAAATTAATTTATTTTAGATATTTTTGCACAATTTTTTTCAAGAAATATTTTTTTGTTTATGGCTTGAAGTACCCTATATTTTGCCATAGTTTTCTATTCCACATTCTGTTAAGGAATCCTAAACAAAAATATTTCAAACATCCTTTTTAAAATTTGGTCAAATCATTTTTACCATTAATATTAGCTGATTAAATAACTTAACTTATTAATTCATAAGAATATTCCATATATAAGTTATATTAGTAAATTCATAAGAATAATTTGTTGATTAAAATTACTTTGTAATTTTAGATAAAGTTTTTAATTTTTTTATATGAATATTTTTCAGAATTCCTAGTTGAAAAACATAGCTACTAGTTTTCATTGCTAATAGTTTTACTGTTATTGTTACTGTAAAAATTTTCGTTGTTTTGCTGTTACTGCACTATTTTTCGTTGTTATGAAATCTATATTTCTTGAAATAAATATAGGATGATTTGAATAATTATACTTATATAATTATAACGTCGTTTTTAATTTTATTTATTAATGGAATATATTTGAAATTTTGTGTATGCATTAAAAAATACTTGCTGTTTTTAATAACGCGTAATTTTTTTTTTTATTTTATATAATTTATTATTGTAATAGCAGATATATACACATTCAAAATTACGAAAATTGCACATACACATAAAGTAGCTTACTTTTGATGAATTATTTTTATATCATCATGATAATCATTATTTGTAATCATAATCACAATCATAATTTGTAAAAAACACACAAAAGGGTGGTAATTGAAAGCTTATTTCTTCATTCTTTGAACCCATAAAAGGGACTTTGTTTTAATTTAGACTTGGATTAATAACAAAAATTTAGACCAAAAGGCCTTAGTTCGGGAACTCAACTCATTCTAACTCCTTCTTTAAAATATCTTCAAACTTCATTTTTTTGCAATTTTTAAGTTAACTGATATTCAATTTAATATAAAATTAGTACAAAATAAGTTTATTATCAGTAAAATTATTAAATTATTTAATTTGTAAGAGGAACATATAAAAGTAAAATCTTTCAATTTACTAAAAAAATTGCATTAGTAAACTAATTATATTTCTATTAAGATACATAAAGGAAATATATCTTTTGAATAAATTAAAATATAATCCTATGATTTTTAACAAATTTCATCAACCATCGTAGTTTTATAATGTTTTCACTTATTTCAAACAAGTTGGCAATTTATTTTAAGTAAAAATGTAAATAGAAGAAGTACTGAGAAAAATTAGTTTTAATTACATTAAATGTCATAGACTAAAACAAAATTCACTTTTCTTGTGAGAAGAGGATACATTTATTTACGAATTTTAACATCAGGCACTTACAATAGATCAGTTAAACTATTCTTTAGATCAAACAAATCCTCACTTTTAAAAGGTTTAAGGTAATTGAAATTAATGTTTCCAAGTTTTAATATATTTAAATTGATATTAAATAATGTTGTTTCTACTTTAAAACCCTCTTTAGTGGTTACTGAGAGCCAACTGTCCCCCTGAAGGAACACCTGAAGCCAAGAAGGAATATGGAGCCCCAACAACGAATTCATTAAGGGATGAGTCGCAAGTCGTATCCTCTGGTAAGTGTACTCATGATATAATTATTTATCACCTTAAACTTTCCTCAGTTTCTAAATGAAAAAGAAGCAATAATTAAATAAATTGTATATTGATCCCAACTTACACTTTTCACAATTACACAAAATTGCATGTAAGTTAAAAATCTTAAAAGGAAAATATTTCTTAAGAAACATTTCACTACGATTTGTCACAATTATTTGATTTGACGAAGTGTTTTAATTTAGAAAAAAAAAACATCTAATTGCAAAAGTAAGTTTTCCTATATTCGAGTTATTTAAAGTGAATATGCTTATTTAAATATTTCTTTGTGGCGCTATACTAAACCATTGATTTTTAACATTCCTCCTTTCTAAATTAATTTATCTAAAGAAGATTAATTAATAATGAAACTTTTTATTATATGTCCTATATATATATATATATGGCCAAGTGACTAGTCCTCGGTGCCACAGGTTTCGAGTTCGAGTCCTGGCTGTAGATTATATCCTTGTAGTGGTTTGTAATCCACTTTGAGCCGTAGGTCTCGGTCTAATATGACTATAAAGCGTTGACCCTACTTTGAAAAAAAGAAAACATATTATATCGAAATCTGCCAGTAGGCAGACAGCCTTGGACTAACATGGGGCTGCTGTGTTGCGGCTAATGATGATGATGCTAAATAGTTAATTAACTTATGTAATAAATTATAGTATTAAAATTACATTTTAATGATCAAAATCTTCACAGTAAAACAACCAACTAAACTTAAGTAACAAAATTAAAATTATTTAAATAGTATTTCTAATTAAATATTTTTTATAAAAAAATAAATAAAAATGCATTATAAACAATTCAATCAACAAATATCTTATTTGATTTTTTTAAATTTGAACATCTTCATTTTACCAGCCATTTGCCACTCGAACAGCAAACATTAAGCAGATTCAGCGTAATCCATGGTGAACGATTGCTGTATTGCACCTACATTTTATTACTTAATTTTAAACAAACACTCTACTGAACTGCACATGGTGGGTTGTTATACTTTTCACTTCTTCGAGGCCAATGGAACGATTTTCTAATTTCAATATACACATTGCCCCCTTCTCTAAGACTAGATTTGGATGCAGATAATGGATTTAGAACCGGAAGTCCATAATTCGCCTGGTTGCTCCAGGACTTTGATTACGAACAATAAAGCATTAAAACTAATTCCAAAAACTAGATAATTCAAAAGTATTTTTAAACGTGGATTACTTTCCAAAAAGCGAATTTGGTTTTCTAGTATGTTTCTCCCCTCTAACTCATTTTACCCTATTCATTCCAAAACTGATTTATACTCCACGGCGGGGCTTTGATTCATTTTTGCTCTGGTTCTCTTCTTCAGAAAAGCAATTAGGGCCCGGAAACGTGGAGAGCCGACTGAGGATGAAACGCAACAGAGAAGAACGGTTGATCAGCGCCCCAAGAAACCAAAGAAACCAAGTATGCTTTACCTTTACCTTAAGTATATTTCCTGCCAACATATCACATACAGAAACTTTTTAACACAATATTTGCATAAAATTGCATAATATGATAATCAATTTTAAGCAAGAAATTGCATTGGTGTTTTTAAATAAATTTTGGAATTCATGTAATGTAACCATTTTAAAAGATGTTTTAAAATAGTTATTGTTTTTAAAAATTATGTTTGTTATCTTAAAAGTTGTCTGCCTATCTACTATTTTATCATTTTCACATTATGATTTTTCTTTATGTATATTTATATTTAAAAATATAATCATAATCAATATAGTTTGTTTGATTTTGTTTTGTAAGAGATATTTGAATTATTTCAATTATTTTAAACGATAAAAACTGGTCATAAGTATAAAATTGCGTTGACGTTCTAAATAATTAACTTTGAGTCTTTGCTGAAGTACGATAAAAATTTAATTTCAGAAATAGCTAATTCTACTTTTACTTAATTAAAGGCATTTATATCATTAATTCAGGAAAAAAAAATAGTTATGATGTAAACCCACTTTAAATAGATATGAAATATAAATTTTTAAAAATATTAGTCATGAATGAAATTTCATATTTTATTTAAGATTAGAGAGTGATAAAGCAAAGTCATAGTCATAGAGTAAATGATAGATTTTTTTAATTTTAAGATTAGTTTATTTTTATGTGGCAACAAATAAAATAGTATTAACAAGAAATTGTGTTTTTAAGAAGAGGATAACTAATATGATGCAAGGAGTTGTAATCAGGCAATATATAGTGAAAAATATTTATTGAAAACCTGTGTATTTTAAAAAATACTTCTTTAAATTAGGTAATTTTAAAACAATTCCAGAATATAATATTCTAAAACAAAATTAAAATTTTTAAGTGCACGGATAAATAACAAATGATAATTTTCTTTGAATAAAAATGGTTCAAAAATCACAAAAGAATAACGAAAGAAATAACAAAATAACAATGAATATTAATTTTCAAGAAAATTCAGGGTTAAAAATTTATGTTTCCTTTTTCTGGTTGTCATAATTTTTAAAATATTTATTTATTTTGTAAAATTAATATAAAAAAAAACCTAAAACCTTAAATTTAAATTTGCTTTTAACTGGAATAAATTATTATTAACAGATTTCCATTAAATGCTGTAAAATTTATTCCAGTAACAAAAAAAAAAAATAATAATAATAATAACACTTACTTTTAATTCATGTCATATTTTAAGAAAAGTATTTATCCGATCATTTAGTTTTCAGAAATGCCAAACATTAAAATGAAAATAATACACATGCAACCTTTAAAAAAAGCTAAAAAAAAATTTTTTTCTCTTAAATATGTTTCTGAAATTCAAAATCATGATAGAAAATAAAAGCACTCCTTAAGTAATTTTTAAGAAATAAAAAGAAATAATTAATTAACATAAAAAAGCCATTTTAATCTTGTAGTCTTAAATGTTTTCATTTCAACTACTCTTATTATTTTATTAGAATTGCTACATTATGTATAATTTTGCTATTTCCCATCTTGCAGCAAATATGTCATTTACATAATTTTTTAAAAATAAATCAAACAATCATTAAGAAAAAAACAGAATTATATTGAAGTTTAAGTCTTACATTATTTTTAATTTTCAATGTTTTGAATTAATCAGTTATTTGTAGCAGATTTTTAGGTTAATGTTCCATTTAAAAGTCGAAATAAATAACAATGTTCTAGATATGTTATTACTTATTAAACCTACGGCGACATAATGGTTTATGTTTTATTTTATTTCGTTTCTTACAATCTTATCAGAATTATTTTTATCAAATGTCTTTTGAAAAATTCAAACTTTTCTTTGAAAAATATATAAATTCATATTGCAGTTCCGCGTAGAGACCGATTATCAAAACATAAAAAATAAAAAAAATAGATTCGAAGATAGAAATAGCTAATAAAAATAGATTCTAATTTTATTTCTTATCTTACAATCTTATCAGAATGATTTTTATAAAGTGTCTTTGGAATTTTCAAAATTTTCTATGAAAAATACGTAAAATCATATTGTAGTTCCATGTAGAGAACGATTATCAAAATATGTAAAACATAAAAAGTGATTCTAAAAAAAAATGTATATAATATGATACTCAAAGTTCTAGATTTAATTTTTGTTTATTATAACCTGTTCATCATAGTTTGAAATAAATTGATAATTTTAACTAAATTACATTCGACAAATAATAAATTAATATAACAAATTATAATGTTAATTAAATAATGTTAGATTTATTTTTGTATTAATATTTTATAGTATTTTAAGAAGTTAAATGAACAATAAAGTGATAAATAAAAGCATAATAAACATATAAAGGATATAAATATCCGTTGGCTAATAAAACATCAGTGGTAAATACTTTCATTTCATGAGGACAATAATAATCAACTACCTGTCCCCATCTATCAACTCTCTTTAAAATGATATTAAATAATCTCGATGTTTGATTATATTTTCTTTAATTATTTTCAAAAAACGAGAAAAATTCAGCAGCTAACATTGCAAAACTCCTTACCAATCATGTTTCCAAGATCGCCAAATTTGCTGTATTTTTTTTAGCTTTTTGGCGAGTACAGTCATATTTGCATGATTTATAAAATGTAATTAGGACATTAAATAAATTGAATTAACAGATTTGATGAAAGTAATTAAAAAATAAATATTAAACAAACTCTTATTTGTAAAACTTATTTTAACAATTTAGATAAAAGCATTCCTCAAATATTAACAAAATGATATTTTTTTCTTTCAGCCTCTGGATCTGCCCAAGCTTTCTTCGTTGCCCACCTTGCATTGCTTGTCAACTTGTTTGTCAGCTTGATCAATATCAACTTAGTGAGTGCTTAATTTATTTGTCAGCTCAAAATTATCTACAACAACTTTTAATTTGAACTCCAGTTTTATTAAGAATTTCATCAAGAACAATTCTAAAACTTCTGTAAATATACTGATTGGAAGTTTCATGATGAAAAAGAATATACCCCCATGGATATCTTACAGGGTAGAAAAGTCTCCTAATCTGAAGAATTTATTTTATTTTCTGCAATTTAAGCGTGATTCTTCACTTATTTCAATGCCATTTGCACATTAGTGACAAAAGTTACAGTTAGATCAATATTTTAACCATGAATTTTCATTGTGCCACTTAAACCATCCATTCAGAAGTATTGAAATCTCTCATTGTTAAGATATATCATGTTTGTTACTGGCAACTAAAATATTTGTAAAAATAATAATAACCCCCAATTTTTTATGTGTTCTGGTGGAATTCAACTAATACATTCCATCATCTTTGCTGTTATTATAAAATATTGTATGGATATATCATATTTGTGTAATTATAATATAAATCAAGTTGTTTTAATTGTATTACGTGTAAATATGTGCCAAGGATACTCATGATATTGTATATGTGAATATTATTAACATAATAAGATTAATGTCTAACTATTGTACAGTTTATTGTAAAATAAATGTTTCAGTCTCTGTTAAACTCAATTTTTATTTTGAGTCAATTTTTTCCATGATTTTGTCATCTCTATTCGCCAACACTAGTAACAAATAATTATTGTTATAAAAATTAATATTGCAAGCATGCCATGTGTAATTACATTGTTTAATTCAAAAATTTACAATGCAATCTACAAACTTATTCTTCAACATAAAAAAAACTGGTTTTAAGAATGAATGAAGAATAATTTTAATTAAGTAGTATTACATTTTTCTATGTTAATATGCACTTTAATTATTATTCAATATATAAGTATTGCTCACATTACAGTAACACTCACATAAATAAACATAAGCAATAATTACAATTTTGAATTAATTGGTGGATTTATATATAAGTAAAATTAATTATAAAATCCTAATTTTTCAAAACTTTTTTTAGAAATTAAATAATTTTCAAATAATTAACTCCAAAAACATAATTATCATGATCAATTTAACTTATTAAAATTTAGTCATGGGTAACAAACAAAAAGAATTTTCACTTTATATAAAAGTGTTTAGCAAATAACAATACTTGAATTTTACACTGATGTATTTTTGACAAATATTACATTAAATAGAGGAATATGAAATTTTATTTGTATAATACTCCTTTTCATAAACCTTGTATCAAAACAAATTTGAAAATTTAAATATATAAATAGTAAAAAGATATCAAAAATAATATTTGTAATTTGCAACTTGCATTCACTAATATACATTTAAAAATAAATATCCAAAACTATCTTGATCAATCCATCTTAGAGCATTGTAAAATTCTTAAATATTCTCACTGAATATTATTAAAGAAAAACAGTAGCTGTAGGTCCTAAATATTTCCACTTAATTAAATTAAAAAAAAAAACTCATCCTACTGATGTTGATAATTCTCTTTCATCAGAATGTAAATAAATTATATCATATAGAGAATACCGCATGTTTAGTCATCTGAATTACAAATTTATAAATTAGGAAAATGTTTATTATTTTGCAAAGAAGTTAACGAAAGAAATTGAAAAATAAAATGTTTTCAATGTCTTTCAAATTAATTATTCTAGTCAATTGTTTTTGTTTTATTTGACAGAAGACATCATATAATAAATTTTTCAAATTTTAATGCAATGTGATCTATGAAGTAAATGACAAAACTCATTTAATTAAATTATATCTTATTTTATATATTTTATAACTACATGACATGTAAAAAGTACTTTCTATTATACATATAATAACAATGGAAGCATCTTTTAATGCATTTCAAATTTTTGTTAACACAATGGCAAAATAAGTTTTTAATAATTTATTAATGTACTAAAACTTAAAAATTGGTTTTCTCCAAACCAATTAGCAAAAAGTGTATAGAAATAGATTATTTTAAAGTGAATACTTTTGAATTCATTATGTATCATTCATTATAGCACGGATTCATTGTAGCTTTTTGAATTTCTTACAGTTTTCTTAAATTTTAAAATACAATCTTTGAATTTAGAATCATTGAATTATTATTCAATTTATAATTATTGAATTTTATTTGTTATTATATAAACAGAAAAGCAACATTGAATAAAGATTGAAAATTTAAAAAATAATTCATCATAAATAATATTATACAAAGAACAACATTTTTATTTAAATTAATTTACATTTCACTTAAAATGTATTATATATAAATTTTTTTGTTTTTTAAAAACTTTTCGTTGTAATAATCTTCACTTATATTCCAATATTTATTTTATTTTTGTATATATATATTTATATTTGGATATTTATATATATATTTTAGATATATATTTATATTTTTTGTTATTTAGTTAATATAATTCATTCTGTTATATTAAAAATATCTATCGAATTCAGAAAAAAAAATGAAATCGAATTTTCAAATTAAATTATGAGAAAAATGATGCATTAAATAGTTATTTATAAAGCTCAACTCAACCATTGCAACAATTATTTGTGTAAGAAAACTACAAATGAATGTAATGAACATACAGAACATATTTCTAAACTTTTCTATGGAAATGAATAAATATTTTAAACAACAATTCAAAATTTTATTTCTTCTAAATAAATATTATCAACTAATTGTTGAAAAATCATTTCCTCTTCCTTTATCATATATTTATGTTTAATTTAAAAATAATACATTAAAAAGTAATAATAATAATAAAATCAGAAAAGTGTTTCGAATAAAATAAATTTAATGGCTTTGCTGTCGTCCTTTGCATTTTTGTTAGTTTTGAAAACCTTTGCCTAACTGTACAATATTTTATACTAATGTATCAAATAAAAAAAAAAAAGCGTTTTTATCAATTTTATTAAATTACTTATTATGAAAAGGCAAAAAAAATAGATGTAAAACAGGATAAAAAAAGCATTTTTTTCAAATTTATTTCAAGATAATGATTTTTTATTTAGCATTTTATATTTGTCTCATAGAAATGATTTTTATTAATACATGATGATGATAGAATATAATGAAATCAACATAGTGTTTTTCATTATATGATGGGAATTATCAAAGTGTAAATATTTATTTAATGACGGAATTTATAAAAGTGTGAATATTTATTATATGAAAGTGTGAATAAGTTAATTAATTCAAAATGTGAATATATAATATTTATTATATTTATTATCAAAGCGAAAGATTAAGGAAAATAAAGAAAAATGACATTGAAAATAGAATACTTTTAATATTAATATCATATTATAAATTATTAAAAATATTCATTGCATCATTATACAATAATTATTTTAAATAAAATCTTATGGCTTAAGAAACAGTCTGAAATTATGTCATGAATAAATAACATACATTTTTATAAAGTCTGTTCAAATATTATAAAAAAAATCAATTTTCATAGAAACTTATTTTCTAAACACGACGTTGGCAATATCTTTTGCTGTATCGGAAATACTTTCCTTATTGTGTAACTTTTTTGTTTATTAGAAGTTACTGACTAGAAATTTTCTTCGCATTTAAAATTCATAGGATATAAAAATAAGTTTACCAAATCAGTTTCTTATATGCATTTAACATATACTCTTTAAATAAGAAAGGCATAACTGAAAGTGACTTTAATAATATTTCCCTTTAATAAATCTATCAAGAAAGTTAAATATGTAAAATGTTTATTATCAAAAACATTTTTATAAATCAAAAGAACAAATTCATAAAAGCGAAAATTTAAAAAAAAAAATCTATATAATGGAATATTTGATTATTATTTAATGATTTCTTTTCGTAAATTTAAAATCAAATCATTAATATTAAAATGTTTGCGGTGGTAATAAGACTTTTATATACCATGTAAAGCATACCCGCCTTATAAATATTGAACTTTTTAAATTTCAACTTTGATATTATCTTACTTATTTGTTTAAATTATTATATAGACATTTCTTTAAGCTTTGAAAATGTTTTTTTTAACACTATCGATCTATTTTTTTAGTTATCCAATACATTTATCAAATTATTTAATATATCCATGCATTTTTTTTAAATTTTTATTCAAATGCTTTGAATGCAAGATAGATTCTAAGTTATGAGAATACTATACAAAATTTGTTTTTTGATTATTGCATATTGTACTTTATGCTTTAATTCTTTTCATTATAGTAACACGTTCTTAAAAGATTTATTTTGGTTTGGATTTTAACAAAAGATGAAATTTTTAGATATTTTTTACTTATGTAAGCCATTTCCTTTATCTTACATGCATTTAAACTATTCTTAAAAAAAATAAAAACATATAATAATATATTTTAACATATAAAATCATAATCTTCATTTGAGATTGTAGAAGATATGCATTGAAGCTTTAATTTAAACTGAAACACACTTCTATTATTATTTTATGAGTTATTCATATAGCAAATGTGTTAACAATACTCCTAGAAACATTAAAAGCAACAACAATATTTTAGTTTGCATATAAATACATAGTTTTTAATATCCAACCTTAAGACACATCATATTATATTAAATTTTGTTATAATTAATTTAGACTCAAAAGCAATTGTAATTGTTTTACGTTTAATACATTCACAAAAATTAGATTTCAATAAGTAATCAAACGACATGCATGGAAGCATTTAAAACATATGGCAATAGCATTTAAGACTAAAAACATATATAATTTTAAATTTCAATAAAATTATTTCAAAAGCAAAAATAGTTATTTTACATTTAACATGACAACACTTATTATTGCTTAATAAATTGTTTAATTTTATGCATGAAATCCTTTGAAACCCACTATAATAAAATTTTTAACGACAAAAGGAAAAAAAAAAAAAGATTCTTCATTCACTCGCAATGAAAATGGTATGTATTTTAGACATATCATTAAATTAGTTTTGTACACAGTTGGATAAGTAACTATAACTTGGATAAGTTATACACAAAAACAATTTTTAAAATGCAACAGAAGAAAATATTCGAATCTTTTTGTGACTCATAAGCCATGTTCGTTTGCAAGAAAATTGCCTCTCAAAAAAAAAGAAGAAAAAAAAAAAAAAAACTCTTGAGCAACATGACTCAGCTATGAAACACTGAGTTACTAAAGTGTTTTAGCATATGTCCTCCTTCTTCAGTGTGGATAATTTCATCGTCAATTCGAAATCGACAAATCGGAAAAAGCGCCACTTGGTGCAAAAATTAAATTCAGCGCTCTCATTCTGCTCTTTTCAACATTTTCTCCCTCCCTCCCCCCCAAAAAAATCTCTTTTCATCTTTCCACTTCAAATCACTAAACCTGAACTACTTCCCTGCCTTCTGCGAAAAATCCTCGCTCTGAATTAATACCGGCTCTGAAAATCTCATATGTTTTTTTTTTCTCTACTTCTTCCCTCTCACACCATCACCAACCCCACACTAAAGATTCCCTCACTCGCTACCCCCTGTTTACACCCCCTTTCAAGGTCTTTCATTCGATATATAAAAGTCCCGATATAAACGTTCCATTCAATGTTCTATTTGCATAGATGGGGCACATGGGAAGTACGAAAGCTGCCAACACAAACTTGCTGCTTTTTTGCAATAATTGTTTTTTTCTACCTACCTTATCTTTTCCATCATTCAAGAAGAAATTTTTTTATGTTCTCTTGCACATTCCTGGGTTCACTCCCTCAATCTAAGAATCTCTTTTCACTCCCCACCCCCATTCTATCTCGTATTTCTGTCTTCGCGAGGTGTTCCGAAAGCATAATTGTGTAGAGATGAATTTTTTTCTTTCCTTATGGCACCAGGTCTGAGATTCCATTGAGATTTTCAGCAAAGCGTTCAAGCGTACACTGAATGTCTATTGTAGAAGAGAACATGCAAAAAATGATTTGCAGCTTCTTTTCATTGTTCAACAGTTGGGGAGGGGAAGAAAAAAGATTTTTTTTTTCTTTATGTCGCAGAAGAATTGAAATCCCAGGAATTAAATGGTTACCCGGGAATTTCTGTTTACAAATATTTTGCTTATGATTATATACAGAACTTTTGAAAAGCTACACAACAAGTAATTATTTCTCTTTTAGCATTGTTTATACAAAAAGCATTGAATGTAGAATTTGAGCGTGCCTTTGTTTCATTGTCATTGTTTAATTGATTCTTTGGATTGTTTGCTATATTTTTGCATTTATGCTGTGTATTTAGGTTTTTTTTTTTGCAGAGTATAAAAATAAATAAATAAATATGGTGACATTGCTGGTTCAGAATTTTTAATCACATCCTGTATGTTTATATTATAAACAAATATTTTCAAAATTATATTTATACAATAAACAAATGTTCTCAATGTTTTTATAATAAACAAATATTCTCAAAATAATGTTTATATAATAAACAAATGTTTTCAAAATAATGTTTATATATTAAACAAATGTTTTCAAATAATGTTTATATATTACACAAATGCTTTCAAAATAAGAAATAACTTAACTGAATGCAATTATTATATTTTATTTAACTACTAGTGTAATTTAATGCAATTTTATGAAATGAACTTTTAATTTAAAGAGACAGTTTGAGATTACTTAATCTTAAGTTGCATTTTATAGATTATTATTGCCAGTTATAGTCTCAGTAAAAATAAAATAGCGTATGTCATAATTCATAGATTAGCATTAGTATTACAATATCATACCTAATTGTTTGTTCTAATATAGAAAGTAATAAATTTGTTATGTGAGATTAGTTTGAATTATTTAATACTGTTTTTTATTTATTGGCAAACTAGCCTCAAATTGATTCAAAGCTGGCTAGCTTAAGTAAATTGTGATGGTAATTAACTTAAGAGTACAAGATAAAATGTATTTTTCTTTGATAAAAATAGTTAAAAAATATCAGCGAAACGTGTAAATAAATTTTAAAAATAACCTCACATGTAAAAAAACCTCAAAATTACCTCAAAACATTTTTTTTTTTCTTGACAATAAAAGGTTAATTTATTTCTTTAATAACCAAATTCGAAGTTAATAATATAAAAACAAAATTGCATAAAACATCTTTAAAACATGGAGTAAAAAACATAAAAAGATAAAGACAAAAAACTTAGCAAATCATACGTTTCACATCAAAAGTTTTTTCAAAGAGACCAATGTCAATCTGTACCAAAAGAAAACATTAATTTTTATAAAAAAATGTATGAAATAAATTTCTGTAAAGAATCAAACTGGTAAATGCTTTATTTTCATTTTAAAAATGAGCATTTTATCCATTTCTAATTAATTAATGACGAGTTAAAACACTAATGAGTGAAATAAAACACATATATGTAATTTATATCATTACAACTAATTAAAAAGCGTATATAAATAAAAAGAAATTTAGAATGAAAATATAAATTTCTACACAACGAACAATTGAAACAACAAAAATTTAAAAAAAAAAACACATTCGCAAGACCTTTTTCAAATATTTTTGAATTATTTTTAAAGAAGCAATTAAAATAAAAAAAAAATATTCAGGATGAATTATGAATCCCATAGGACATTATAACGTGGAAATAAAATAGAACTTAAGAAGGTTTAAAAAGGTTTGAAAGAGTAATTGAACAGTAAAAAAAAAATAAGTTTTTACTTTATTAAAAATTAACCAATAAAAATTTACTTAATATTTTAATAAATGAAAAAAATTAAATATGAAAACAGAATTTTAGAATTTTTTTATATAAATATAATGAATATTTTAACTCATTAGAGTTAAGAATTTTTTTATTTTTGGCTAATCACCTATAAAAATTATAAATTCATAGAGAAAATAATTACAATCATAAATGTAACGGTTTTTAGTTTTGAGAAGCACAAAAATATTTTCTTGTGTATAATTAAAGAGATAATAATTTAATTTTTAACATATTATTATAATTAATGTCAGGATCATCAGTGACGTTCATTTAGTTATCTTCTTTTTTTTTAACAGTATAGTAACAATATTTCATTATCATATTAAATAACATCATGTATTCCCATAATTTTTAATGTATGAACATAGTAAATTTTAAATTAAGCAAGAAGACGAAAATTTTTCTTCAAAACTTATCAACTAAAGGAACTAAATTTATTACATAATTTGTAGAAAAAGAAGGCGATTTAAAAGTTATTAAATAATTTATTTAATTCCTTCATGGAAAAACTTTTTGACTGATTTTTTAATGATATTATTTATTTTTATACAAGGGATATAGTTTTCTGAGAAGAAAGGAAATAAAATAATTTGAAAGAAATTATATCATACGGAGAAAGGCTTTCAATAGTAGAAAATATTCGCTCCACTATTCCATATAAATGCATGTCGTAAAAACTCTATAGAACAGAGTTTATTTTGACTCAAAATTTCAAAAATAGAAAAACATTTGAAGAATTATTTTAAAAGATATTAAAAGTGTTTTTGTGTCTGTTTATCAAGAATCTCGAATTCCACCTACATCATGCTTTCCATTTATATATCGTGTTTCATTTAGTCTATTCAAATTATTATACATCATTTTTTTATTCTATTAGATGATGACAGTCAATAAAAAGAATTTAAGAAATCTTTCTCTAGAAATTGCCCTATATTTTCGAATCAAATAAGAGAAAGTGTTCAATAGGAAGCTTTATTGTCGATATGAGATGTTGTACCATTCACCATCGAGTGTTTATCATTGTTTAATAAATCACAATCGAGTGTTTTATCTTTGTTTAATAAATCACCATCGAGTGTTTATCATTGTTTATGAAAACAAAGATTTTAACACTAGCCACCCTACTAGTCAGAAATAACGCCTACCTACAATGTACCTTTAAACATTTCTTTTAAATAAAGAGCAAAGTATTAAATTTAGAAAAATATTTTAAATGTATTTGATAGGATTAATTGCCATAAGTAAAAAGTAACAAAAAATAGCATTTTTTTAAAAAATAATTTTTATCTATCAGAAAAATCACTATACAGTTAATAATGTTTTTATTAAGCAGAAACATACAAAAATGTAAAAATAAAAACTTTACTAAAAATATTTAAAATATTTTCCTTATTTTTCCTTATTATTTGAATTTTTTTATGAAACATTAACAATGTTTTAAATTTTGAAATTGAAGTTATTAAAAGAAATCAAACGCAAAAAAATTACTATTTTTTAACATTTCATTATTTTTCAAAATTTTTTGTAATATTGGCAGTTCAGTTAATTATCACAATTTTCTTCAACAAAAGCAAGCACTTTAGTAGCATAACAGAAAATTAAATTAAATAATAAATATTAAATTTTGTACAATAAAAATCAAACCATTCCTCATTAATTTAAATGCAAATTATTTTTCTTACTTTATTAAATGTGTCTTCATTTTATTAAAGCTTTAATATACCTAATTTATCATGAGAAAAAATGTTTAATTTTATCTTGCTTAGCCTATATCAAAACTTTAAAAACGTATTTTATTTTAAATAGCTCGGACAAAACCATATTGTTCCAATAAAAAATTAAATAAAGTATAACTAATATTTCTTTTAGATAAATAATAATTGTACTTTTTCATCTACTGCACGTAAATAGAAATCTCGGCATTCTTGTAAATATATTAATAATAAAAATTTAAAATATTAAAACTAATATTAAGATTTTAAAGAACGACAAGAGTTAATTTTCTCCCAAAAGATGGCAGCACAACAATCTACTGTCACAAAAAATCTTTCACGCGCACACAAGTTTGTTTGTTGTTAATTTTGAAAACCAAAGCTTTTTTTTTTTTTTGAAAAATAAAGCTGTTACCTAATTTTTTTGACATGATTTTGAAAAATAAAGCTATTACTTAAATTGTCTTTGAAATTTTTTGAAAAATAAAAAGCTATTACCTAAACATTTAAATATCTAACATACAACAAAAAAAAATTTCAAGTAATTACTGTTTGTAACGTTTCTTCATTTTTGCATATAGTTTAATTGAATAAGTAAAAATTGTTTTCTAGGATAGTGGTAACATTTTTAAATATTTTTGTTTTATTGGTTTTTTTTCTTCTTCAAAAACATCAATCGCAGAATTATTTAAATACTATCTAATCAAATTAACCAATTTTCCAGGTATATATTACATAGCTGCTTTCAGACCAGAAAAAAAAAAAGACATATAGTATTTAAATTTAAATGTCATGCTCAATAATTTACAGGAAATTTAATGACCAATATTTAAATTGCAGTTTTGTATTTCCCTCGAGGTAAAATTTTATGTATTCTTAGTTTTGTTATACCTCACTAAGGTCTTTGCGAAGGAAAGAAAAAGTTCATGTCTTTCTCATAATTAAATATAAAAATTTAAAAGCGGTAAATAAGAATTATGCTTGAAAGTTTGGTATGAAAGAAAGTAAAAATTTGTCTCTGGTCTTTTGGTGTAGTACTTAATTTACCTGAAATTTTTATGTTTAATTTTTATCACATTGTAATTTTAATGTTATACTTTTATTATGCATTTGGCTTTTATTTTCTCATATTTTTCTCTACTTACACTTGGGAAGTATTTCAGATACAATTATTTAAATTAAGAACTTATGTATAAAAGTGTAAAGAAAGTTATTATTCTGTACTTAAAATATTATAAATTCGTTTATATATATGAATACTTATTCTTGCAATAATGTGCTAAATAGGATAAATTTGAAATTTCTTTGTGAGAAGATTCCACGGTTTCTTCATTTTTTTTTTTAATAAATATTTTATTTTTCATGGTTTAATCAATGTTTTAAATCAGATTAAAAAAAAATTACCGGTTTTTTTTATAGTTTTTTTTTTTTAGGATAAATTCATTTTAATATCTGATATAATATACGTATCTAAGGCATTAAAAATGAGAATGGTGATAATTCTATTCTACAAATAATTCGGAATCAAGATTTTGTTTAAAGCAGAGTAGGTTTATATCTTACATTCATTATTGACGAAATCTTTATAGAATTATAATTTTTTATGTTTAAAATTTCAATTGCAACACCACATTCACTATTATTCAAATAAGCTGTGTGATTTTGGTGAATACAATTTTTTTCTTTAAAATCCTTAAATGGATAAAGCAGTTAAAAATTAAACTCTCTCACTCTCTATATATGAAAAACGTATATGAGTTTTAAGTTCGTTAATGAATTAAAAATGTTAAGTTCAAAAAGTTATTTAAAAAGAAGTTATAGATAAGTTTAATAATAAATTTGGGAATTAATGAAAATTATTGTCTGCATTAATTTGCGTGATTGCTTTTGTAAATCAGAAGGAAAAATATTTCAAAACATTATGTTACTAGTAACAACACATTACTTATAATCACTTATAATTATTTAATTTTATTATAATTAAATACAATGTTTTTCATTTTAATGAAAATGCGTCTCAAAAGTGTATTAAATTTATAGCACAGCAAATGTCTATAGAAGAGATAAAAAATTAATATCATTTTCAATATTCTCTCAATAGTTTTCGTAAGTTAATAAAAATTATTTTAAGTAAAAAAATATTTAAAGAATAAAAAATAATTAAATAATAAAAAAATATTTAAATAATAAAAAAATATTTAAAGAATAAAAAAAAACATTTGGAGAATAAAATAAAAATTAGTGATTTCCATTGCATGGCCACATAATCTATTAAACAGATTTAATAAATCTTGTGGAAAATCAAGTTGGGTAACTTAGACAATTAATTATTTCACGAGTAAATTTATCTTTGTTCGAATGACGTATATCATATTTGCTCTCAAATCCAGAAATTCAGATTACTTATGTATGTATTTTTTTATTTATTTCATGCTAACCTTTTTATCACTCTTTTCACTGGCCCTGTAATTGCTTTCTTGCGATCGATAAAAAAGGGTAGACTTTCCCCCTCAAACTTTAATTTGAACCGCTCAGATGACCCTTCCCCCTTCTTTTTTTTTTTTTACTTTCTTCCAACAGCATGTGGTTCAAACGAGTTTATAAACCGACAACACACATGTGCTATCACCCGCGAAGGAAGAGGAAAAAACTAATAGTAATAATAAAGAAACTGATAGTAAGAATAAAGGAGAGATAATATTGATAGTTAAGACCTGTAGTGTCTTTGAGAGTAAGTAAGTAAATTAAAGAAAAACAAAACGAATTCAGTATCGTAATCAAAAAAAGTCGCTCAACTATGAAAATGCATTCTTTAGTATGATCTTTTCTTTGGTTAGCACAATAGGTTCTTTTGGTTCTAAACAAAGCAGGAACTCATTTAGGTTTAAATTCCGTAATTAATATTCAAACAATAGGCAAGCTTTGAGAGAAATTCTGGCAAGTGCCTTTTCAATGAATATTTTTTATGCAAGTATTTAATATTTGTTATTATGCAAGTACGGATCAAATATCATTATTTAACTGGAACGTAAACTATTTATTGTATATAACAAAAGAAAAAAATGGAAATAAGATTTTTTTTTTGAGGATTGTGGTAAATGAAGATCATATTGCGTATATGTAATCTATAAATGTAAAATTAATATTAAATATAGTTAAAAACTGATGTTTTTTTTTTTTTTTTAAAGAAATTAAATTAAAATAAGATGAAGTAATTCGGTTTAGTAATTAAAAAATGGTTATGCTCGATTTAGAATGATTTTTTTACTCTAAATTTTTTTAATTTCATTTTTAAAAATTAATAAATCAATAAAAAGTAACATAGTTCGGAAGCATTTTATGGTTTTCTCTTTAATATTTATTTTTGACAAGTAAACTATCAATTAGTTGTTTAAGATTATGTATGATTAATCATGCGAAAATCATTACTTAACGGAAGCAAAATGATTTATTAAACGATGTAAAAAATTATGAGAGTTTTTTTCCAAATAATTTTATTTTGCCCAATTTTCGTTATCATTCATTTATTATATTTATTGACTTCTGTAAATAAAATTGTCACACTTTCATTGCGATTCTTTAATATTATCGAACACAAATGGCTTATTAAACTCTATTATTAATATATTTACCATGTATTGACATCTTAGATAAAATTTGTTACTCTATTATTGTAAAAGTGACAGGTGATATACCGTTAGAAAAATCATAAAAGCCGTCTGTGAGTTACAAATAAAAGCTGCTTCTAAACCATATAGATTTAATAAAGTGTATCTATATTAATGAAGGGTATCTATATAAGACATCACATGCATTTTATCTAAATGAAAATTCTTAGGAAGACAAGGTCAAGAATCGTTAATAAAAGAAGTGAGTGGAGGATTTGTTCTCTTGTTTTTATTTATAGTCCTACGACATCGGTGGCAGTTATCAAGGAATTCAATAGATGTGATATAATGAAGGTAGTGGAATACATATTTTAATATATACTTTTGTCTATAGGACTGTGAAGCCATTGCTCTGTATTTGTCCATGTTAACTGTGATTCTTCGAGTAAACTGTATTTTGTCGTATATACATACTAACTGTATTAAGAAGTTACAGATGATTCTTCCATTGTCCACTCCATTCGTACCTTGATGAAGTCCATTTTGGAACCATTAATGTAATTTTATTGAAGTCAAGAAGAAATTTAATCTTTAAGGGAGTGTTGCTGGCGGATACTAAAATCTCACTTCGTTGAATGTCTGAGTGGGCAGAAAATTGGGCGTTGATTGTCTGGCATAATACAGCAATATATTTTATTTAATGACGGAAATATACTATAGCCTTTTCTGAAGTAAACCTGGAGAAAACTAACATGAGTTAATTAATGAGTAATTAATGAGCTGTGATATTAATCACAACTCATTACTAGAACAACGAAGAAACTAGGTCAATTCCCTGCTGTAAATACAGTGTAAATAATAACAACTAATTACAAGCATAAATGCTACTACCAACATTTAATACTTCAAAGTAAAATCAGTATTCATTAGAAGGAAATTTTATTGCTTTGGATAATTGTACATATGTTCCTAAGTTAGATCTTAGAGTTTCAGAGATAAGTCTTCATATTTTCAATACATATATATATAACAGGAACATAACGTAAAAACATAAAAGCTGGAAGGTTTTCAAACACTTTCACTTGATCGAAATCTATTTATATGATAAAATATAATAAAGATAAGAATTTATTCAGTATCCTAAAAAAAAAATGAAGCTATTTAAAATTAACTGACAATCTTTCTAAAAATTAGTAAGTACTACTTACGAATAATCTCTTAAAAATATTTAAAATATTATAATTTGAAGTGGCTGGTTTCTCAAAAATAATATTAAATATTAATTTTTGCTATTAAATGGATTCATTGAAAACTAAAAGAAATAGTATTCAGAAATAAATCATCTGCTCATTAAAGTAAGCAAGGTTGTAACAAAATTCTATTGTTTCATTTTGTGTATCAGGCTGTTGTGTAGGTATTCACTTAATTTTTCTTACATGTAATTTATTTATTAGTGAATTTTAAAATATACTTAATAAAGCTATAAATTGATTGATGTAATACTGACATATCAATGCGGTGATGATGATGATTGTTGAAGTTGTCACAGGTAACTAATTAAGAATTTAGATGTAAAAATGTAATGTTTATAAGTCAGAGTTAGTTAACCAGCATCCCAAAAGAAAATTTAAATTTCCTTAAAGTTTTTGTAAATTTACAAAAATAATTTTGTGTAATTTCTATATTGTTGCATTTAAAATTGATAAAGGAAGCGTGTGTTAATTTATTTTAATATTTTATTATTTTACTGATTTTTTTTATCTAATATTTTATTTCTTGTTAACTTAACATGATATTACTAATTTTAAGTAAATATCCTAGGATTAAAAATTAAAATTAAAGTAATAATAATTTCTTATAAAATTATAATTAATTTTCTTTAAATACAATTTTTTTAAACTTATCTGTTGATTAGTACAATTATATTTTTATACTTTCATGCATGATTATAAAGTTGCTTTTAAATCTAATATTTATATTTTGCATTCAATTTTAATTTGAAATTCTTATTGTAATAAAATACCTAAATATTATTTAAAGTGTGTTAAAATGTTTTTTGTTGCTCTATCTTTCTGCCCTGCCCAAATATATATATATATGCTAAATTAATATTTTACTGAAAACATACAATCCTTTAGCAATTTTAAATGCAACAATATAGATTTATATATATTTAGCAATTATAAGAAGTTAAAATACAAGCAAAAATGATTCAACTTAAAAATATTTTTATTATATATCAATTCAAATTCATATATATTATATCAAAAACAAAGCAAATTATATATATAAAGCAAAATTCATTCAAAAGCAAGCAAATTCTATACAAAGCAAAAATTCAAATATAGTTCAAACGCTTGTATTGAAATTAAAATATTTTTAAATTGAATAATTTTTTATCACATTTTAACTTCTTATAATTGCTAAATTATAAAGGATGGTACGTTTTCAGTAAAACATTAATTTAACATCATAAACTATACTAAGAATACTTTTAAAACATTGTTTTCTGTATTACATAATATAATGCTGATGTATCTTAGTACTTAATAAAATATATGTTAATATGTAAAAATTTTTATTTTATACCTAACAGTTCACAGAGTAGAAAGTATTTGAAATTATTATTAAGATTTAATGAATAGAAATTTTTAAAAAAATGTTTTCTCTGTAATTTTAAAAATCTGAATTTTTTCGATGATATTTTTTAATATCCGTAAATCATATATAACGTATTCTTGTAGATAACCTAACATAAAAAAACGTATCAAATATTCTAAATTATTTTCGGTACGACGATCTCAAGGAAATGTGTAAAAAATGTATGCATTTTTTTTTCTCTAAATCGGTAAGTTGTTAAATATGATGATATACTAAAATTTTTCTTATAGTAGACAATGAGTAAAATTGTGATGTTGTCTTCCTTAGATCCTTTATCAAAAACATGCATAAAACTTTAAAATGAATAATAAAGTAGGGTTTTGCATCAAATATATGAGAAAACTATTGTCTTTTTTGCTGAGTTACTTAAATATATATTTAAAACACGTAACTATTTCAACAACAAACAACTACACTATCAAAATAAAGTTTTTAATAGAAAACTTTGAAAGATGCTAGTGATTCAAATATATTAATATTGTAATAACTCCTTAACAAATAAATAACGTAACTGTTACTGGTTTGAAGCCTATTTCAAGGAATATTAAATTTTATGTAGTTTTCAAATAAATATATATTTTAAAAATATATATAACATATACATACATTTTATTAAACCAGATAAATATAATAACTGAAAAGCATACTATATTCCCAATTTCTAACATTCTTGATAACTATCAATATTGTTTTAACAATTGTTTTGTTATTTAAATGAAATTCATTTATTTTAAATGTGAAAAAATAAAACAGCACATTATCTTTCAAAAAAGAATTTATTAAATATACTTGACGTGCAGCACAATTTTAACTTTGTACACTTTCGGTCTAAGAAAATTAAAGGGAAAATTGTGAGCAAAAACAATGTTACAACTATTTACAACACGTCCGTGCATTTTGTAATTTTTTAAACTGAATTACAAATTGACAAACATACTAAACATGCTTAAATACAACTAATTTGTAAGAAATAAAAATTTACAAAATAAGTAAAAATGTACACAATATTTGCCAGTCATTTCAGCAGAAAACAATTAAAATCACAAATTTTTAATGATTGTTTAAAATTATCAGCCATAAACATAATAAACTAATACAAAAAATGAACCCTAATTTTTTTTTTATATTTTTGATTAAAGATAGTTTAAAATTAAATGTATTATTCATATTAAAACTTGAATTAAGTTTGAAAACAAGCATGTTTACATTTTGCATAAATTTTTCTTTAACATAACCAATTATAATTGTTATTAATATTTTAATTTTTTTTATTTTCATAAAAAATGTAGAAACTAATTATTTAATTCTTAAAAATTTCATCTTAACATAATACCTTTATTTTTAAATATAATATTTTACATTACTTTTTTTAAAGTCTGTAATTACAATATATTAAAAATTTCAAAAAGTTTTTTTAATTATCTAATGGAAATATTTCGCTATTTATCGAAAACATTTTAATTTATTAATACGATAGTCTGTATACATTATTTTACCATTAAAAAGAAGTGAAAATGAATAATATAGTATTTTGTAATATTAAAATTTTAATATTTTATTAAAATTTTGATTTAATCAAAAAGTAAAATAAATGTAAAATAAAATAATAATCTCTATTATGAAATAAATTTCTTTACAAAGTTTAAAAAATGCAATGTGTAGTCAAATGAAAATTAAGCAATTCACTTTATCCGCATTGCTTTGGTAAAAAATCAATTAGTACAAATGAAAGTACATTAAAAATAAAAGCAATAGTTGTATTAAAATAAACATTACTTCAATTTGTATTTAACTAATCATTTTAAATATTTTAATTGATATAAATACATTCGGTTAATTTTAAACTGATTAAATTAGTTAATTTTATTTTATAATTAGAATTAATTATTCTTTATTGGAGAAAAATATATATTATTAACTTAAATTTAAGAAAAGTGACCTAAAGTAATTAAAATTCAATGTTTTAAATAAATATTAATTTCTATAAAATAAATGTGTTCTTTGAAAAACATTTTTTTCTGGTATACAAGAAATGTAAATTATAATTCGTTCTAAAAATAATGAAATAAATTTTGTTGACAAGGTTAGTTAAAAATTAATAAGAACAAACTATTGCTTAATAATTGAAATCCTTTTTTCGATTATATGATTTTGACTATTTTAATAAAAATTATTTAACTGTACTTATGAAAATCAAAGCAAAATGAATGAAATACATATTTTGAATTATAATATGAAATATATAAAAAATAATGATATGATATTAAATTTTATACAGATTATTTTCAAAGAAATGTGTATAATGTAAAGGTTTTAAGCTTAGTTTTTAGCATAGATTTTAATTTTGATCAAGTAATTTCTTTAGATAAAAAAATTAATCAATTGTTCGAATAGCACTTTATAATTAATAAAATAAATTACATAATTGAAGGATATAATATGTTAATCATTCCTCATCCAAAATGTAGTAATTATTTTAATGATTATAAAATATCTCTTTAATACAACTGAATGGTAAAATTATTTTGAATAAACTTCTCACGTAAAGATTTACGTAAATCAAATTTGTGTTATAAATTTAAAATAATGAATTAAATAATAATTAAAAACACTATTTTCATACATACTTGTATCATAATAATTATTACAACAATGTTCGTAAGAATCAGACTAGTATTTAAATGAAATTGCATATCATACACTTGAAATTTATAAAAACTATGAACATAAATAATTCAAATATTTTCAAATTGCATATTTTTCCAAACACATAGAAGTGAATTCTTAAATTTATACAGATAATATATGATTATACATCATAACATAAATCAAAGAAACAATATAAATGCACCATTATACGATATTGAAATAACCAGGTACTAAAGTATATTTAACAGACGGCACCTTCTATATTGCCACTTAAATATAACTTGGCACACTCTTAAACATGAATGCAGTAGTTATTTATAGGTTATGGATATATATTTTGCATTTTTTGTTCATGCTCGGTAATATACATTTACAAGAACGAGCTGGATTACTATAGAATAGTATATATATACATAATAGTATGTTAAAGGGATTTTAAAATTAATTCAATGATGTATTAGCATTTTTGGAAAATCTAGCTAAAAGAAAATAATTTGATTTAAACACATCACAACTGAAAATCTTTTTCATTAAAAGTTTACTTTAATGCAGAAATAAAAAATAAATGATTTTTATTATTGTAAACCATTTCTTGAAGAATTTTATTCTGGGTATAAAATGACATTTTCCTATTTGATTATGTAAAAGAAAATTATATGATAATTGCCTGTATTCTAAAATATAGAAAAATTATTTCATGTATGAATTATTTTTTATTATTAAAATTTCAGATATAACTTGTTATTTATTACAGTAGAGTATTTATTTTAATCCAAGTTTATTTTGGTTATTGTAATAAAGCATTACAAATAATATATTATAACAATAACCACTTCACCTGTATTCAAATCTCCAACGGGAAAAAGTTAATTTATTAATTTTAAACGAAATAAATTTATTTTCAAAATAGAATTTGCTCTGCTATTTTTAAATTAAATAAGATAAAAAATGAGAACTTTTACAATTAAATAAGAGACTTCAATTCGATTTCTAAAGCATCGATGATTTTTAAAGCATTTTGTAGCCAAAATTATTTTGCACTTTTAATAAAATTTCCTTTCTACATTTTTATATTTAAAATTTTTTTTATAGCAAAATTATTTTTTTACTCTACTTCTAATTTAATTAGTTTTAAAATAAGTAATATGAAAAAAAAAAGTATTTATGATGAAATACAAATTAATGATTATTAACAAATTTAATTGTTAATGTATAGTCGAAAATATTAAAAATACATTGCTTAAAATACACATAACTTTAATTTTGAAATTAACTAGTTTAAGTTTAAAATTAACAACTCTAATAATATTTATTTTTGTATTTTTGGTTAACTATATTTTATTTATATTACAGCCTTTTTCTTACAATTATGGTTTTTTTAACTTATCAAGCAAAAATAATTTTTATTTTATATTAACTAATTTTTATCTTATTTACTGTTTTTTTATTTTTATTAATTTTATTATTTTTTATTTTTATTAATCTTATTATTTACTTTTTATTTATTTCATTAATACAAATTTTAAAAGTATTAAAAAAATTATATTTGGAATCCAAAAAATAATTAATGTAAAGAAATGTGAAAACAAGTTAAAAAATATGATATTTGTCTAACAGTTTATAATACTAATATATGTTTTGCCAAAATTAGCAGCATAAATATTTAAAAAAAAAAAGACACTAAACAATGTATTCAAACTTTAACAAACTTAAAGTAATTGATTTTTTTCTAAAACTATAGCTCAATTCAGCTCGTTCCTAATTTACACTGTATTGAGGACAAATATAATTGGCTCGTATTGCTATCGACACTTCAATCTGAAATGTTTTTTCCTGCAATCAATTTCCTTCCAATACCCGCTCTTTCTATTCAGTCTTGTTCACTGATGAAAGTCAACTGTACAGTAAGCATGCTGTTTGATCTCCATTGAAAAGAGAAGCAAGAGTCAATGTTCTCTAACTGGGTTCTTAGTCAAACAACAGAAGAGCGAAGAGAAAAGCTAACTGAACATGGATTGAGAAGTTAATTTGGCACGATCCACGAGAATCTGCAATGGAAAGATTAATGCTATCAGTTGGTTCATTCATCAATTTGAGCACTTAAAATTCGTTCATATAACCAAGTTTTGCAAATACAATTTTATTTTTACAAATGCAAAGAGTAAATAACAGTCATTTTTAAGGTAATCTGGTGATATTTACGAGTGTTAATTTTTAAGAAATAAATGTCTTAATCGGTGTTAAATTGATCATGCTCTTAAATCAGTTCATTTGAAACAAAAATATAATTATGTGATCTTGAAGAAATGAATAATTATGTATCTTATAGATATTTTAAATCACTTCAGGTTCTTCAATTTTGCTCACTTTGCAAAATTGGTTTTACGAATGCAAATAATAGAATAGCAGATTTATCACTTATCAATTTGAAACTTAAAATTCGTTCATATAGACCCTATTTTGCAAATACAATTTTGATTTTATAAATGCTAACAGTAAATTTCAAAAGATTTTACAACATTTTAAGGTAATCTGGTGAGATTTACGAGAATAAATTATTAAAAAATAAATATCTTAATCGGTGTTCAATTGATCATGCTCTTAAATTAAGCTAATCTAGAACTAATAAATACAATGTTATGTTCTTAATAACAATGCATTTTACAGATACTTTTAAGTACTTCATATTTCATGTTCAGTACTTTTTTGTTCATTTTGCAAAATTCGTTTTCAAGAATGCAAATAATAAGATAGCAGAAATTTTTGAACATATTTTGAACAGTTAAAATTTCATTAGATAACTTGATGCTATTCAAGAGAATTATATAAAGAAAATTCTCACAGTTGGCTTTCATTCGAATACCTACAAATACACAGTATTATAGAAATGAGAAATAGTATTTTATAACATTTAATAAAGTTATGATTATTTGTGATCCTGCTCTTAAATTCAACTGATGGGAACAAATAAGTACAATGATATGTTCTTACAGAAAGGAATAACAATTCATTTGATATTTTAAATAACTTCATAGTCTTCAATTTTACTCACTTTGGCAAAATTCGTATTCACGAAATCAAATAATAGACTAAAAATAAATATTTTGAAAAACATATTTTGAACAGTTAAAATTTTATTAGATAATTTAATACTGTTCAAGAGAATTAGTTAAAAGATAAATGCCTCAGTTGATGCTCATTTGAATACCTTAAAATACAAAAAATTATAGAAATGAAAAGCAGTATTATACAAAGTTTATTTCAGGCTTTAAAAGAGAATATATTGTAAAAAAAGACACACATTTAGTGATGTATTTTGACATAGTATATAGTATTTATATTAATATAGGTACATTTCATTTATAAAAAAGCAGTATATAGTGTAAAGAATGCTGGAATGTATTATTAATTGTTTTTAATGAACAACAGTATTTTTAAAGTAATTTTTTAAGCTTTAAAAATTTTGAACTTCATTTACATGTGATTTTGCACTGAAAAATTAAATATCAGTTTATTAATTTCAACTCACTTTATGTTATAGCTATTTTATGAATGAATATTGGGTTTATAAAAAAGTAATGTTAGAAAAATTACAAATTAATTATTTAAAATTAATTATTATTATTAAATCTTTATGGATAATTATAATAAAAATATAGATAAATTTCGATCATGTAATTATTAGTTAATGTTCTAATTCATTCTACATTGGCCAAAAGTGTCTTACAAATTTAAGGATATGATGTTAATATTAATGAACGAAAACAATATTTTTTTAAATGTTTTTAAAGTTACAGAAACAAAACATGGAAATTAATTAAAGCATTTCTTTTAAAAATGTGTTGACAAAGTATTTTCATTGCATTATATAACAACATATCACATTAACTATATTTGATGGACTACTTTATTCATCTAATTCGTTAACAGAATTTTTTTTTAAGTTAAATTTATAATTTTACCATCCTATTTTTTAACTTGTAGGGGTTACAGAAGCTTAATGAAGTGTGTCAGGTAGAAGCTGCATTTATCATATAAATAGGATCATATGGCAATTGTGATTTACTACAGATTCTTGCAATTAAATGCATAACTGCTAAATTAAATGAAATGTTTTCATAACATAATTTTTGATTTTTAAACGATTTATTTTTGATTAATTTATTTGTATGTTTTGGATTACATTTAATTAATATATTCTATTATTTCAAATTATTTTTATTTATTTTATTATTTTGAATCATTTTTGATTAATTTATTTGACTATTTTTAATTATTTTTATTTATTTATTTATTTTTTTTTATTATTTTGATTTATTTTTTATGCACTAATTTTATGAGAATAAACATTGTTCATGTGAAACAAGTAAATCAAAAATTTTTTCTTTATGCTTTGTAAAAGTCTTACTTGTTTGGCTTCCTTGCGTCGGATTTTTGGCTTTGTTTCCGTTTAGGCTTCTCTCCGTCCAAAACTTCATCCTTTGCAGAAGCCAATTGCTTTTCATCTACAGGATGTAAACAAAAAATATACTGTGTTTGTAAACAATGTTATATTTTTAATTAATTGAAGTAAAAAAAAATGAAGTGATTATTTTTTTAATAAGTTTACGTTGAAATAAAAATTAACTTTGCATCGTAGAATTAAATAAATTCCTTTGTTATTAAAATTTAACCTGGAAATATTGAGCACTGCTTAAAAATGTTTGCAATATATATCAAAACTCACATGTTTTTTTTTCCCAATTTAGAGAGGTAGTGCATTGTTTTTAACACATTTTATTACTTCAAAAATAATTTTTTATTTCATTAATTATATGTTTTGGTCTAAAATAGTAGTAGAATATTTTCAATTCTAGTTTTAAAATATGTTTAGTATTTACCATTGATATTACTTTAATTATTTTAGTTTAAAATGTTTACTAAATTTTTTTTTTATAATATGCAAAATTCGTTTATGTATCAGTCAAAAATACTGTCTATAGAAACCAATAAAATAATAAACATAAATTTAAGTGACAATTGCAATTGTAACTTCTCCTGGATTTAATATTTTGCCTTAAACATTTGTATGTTGCGGAATATCTTCAATGTAATTCAGTACTACACTCTTATATCTTTTTTTTTTTTTAATTTTAAAAATGTGAAAAAATTTAAAGTTATTGTAATGTAATAAACAATTTAAAAATTATTATTATTTTATAACCTTTTAAATAAAAAAGCTATTTTAGTATAGTAAGTTATTATCTTCTTACTGAAGAATTATTTCAAACATATATATATAGTATGTTGTTTTACCAAGATTATGTTTCAGTTAAAGATAATTTTGTTTGACATTAAAAAATTTTTTTTAATGAAATATTTTATTAAAAATTTTATGTTCATGTATTTCAACACATTTTATCGTTTATTTGATGTTAATAAAAAATAATCAAAACGGATCAAAATTGTAAAATGTCAGAAACTGACACCATGCCAATCAAATTTGTTGAATCAGATTGTTATTTTTAAAACTGAACACTTTATTATTCACCAAATAGTTATTTTAAAAACTGAACACTTTTTTTATTCACCAGATAGTTATTTTTAAAACAGAACACTTTTTATTATTTAAAAGATAGTTATTTTTAAAACTAACCACTTTATTATTTCCAGATTGTTATTTTAAAAACTGAACACTTTATTATTCTCCAGATTGTTAGTTTATATTTAAAATAAAAACTTCATATTAAAATACACACGACAAATTGTAACATATTTTAAAAAAGTAACAAACTGTAGACATTTTCAAAAAAATAACTAAATGGAAAAAACCCAAAATTAATTTATTATTTTTACATCTTATTTTAAAAAACTGAAGTCTTTATTTTTAAACATCATTTAAAAGTCTTTACTTCAGAAAAACATAATTACTGAGTTTATTTCATTTTCGTAAATACAAACCTGAGGATAAGCTTTGGAGACTCAACATTTTAAGGGAATTTGGAGCAAATGTAGACATTTTTAAAAAATTTTAAATACATCTGAAAAAACAAATTACAAATAATTAAATATACATCATTTCATATTAAAAAAAGTTCAATCTACTAATAATTTTAGCATTCATTTAAAAAGATCCCTTCAAATTTTTCATAATTATTGACTGAGTTTATTTCAGTTCTTCAAACAAAAAATGTTTATGAATTGAAACCTGTGGATAGACAGTAAATGTTTTAATCAAGAATTATTTAAGAAGAATTTTAAGAGAAGAATATAAGAATTTTTTCATTAATATGAGAATCATTTTCGTAGCTTTTGAAGAAACCAAAAAAATAAAATGCAAATAAGACAAATATACAACATTTGGATATTAAAAGTCAAATCTACTAATATTAAACACTAAGGTTTAACAAACATGCCCCAAAATTATTTCTCAATTATTGAATCTTTGAGATTTTCAAATGAATAATGTCTATGCATTGAATTTATATTGAATTTATGAAAACACAACAACTGTTTTAGTAAAGAAACTTTTACTGAATTATTTTTAAATAGAAACATTTGTTTTACTAATTTTATGCCTTGAAACTTTATAAAAGTTAGATTATTATTCATGATACATTTTGTTTCTAAACAAATAATTTAACATTTAAAAAGAAAACTTCATATTAAAAAACTTCATTTTCAAACAAATGACAAAAATAAACAAATTTTTAAAAAAGTAAGGAACTGCAGAAAATTTAAAAAAAATAACTAAATAAAAAAATCAACCAACATCATTTTATTATTATTACAACTTATTAAAATAAGAGTTGATCTGTTAAATCCATGCCCATTTTATTTTCATATTCATATTTTTAAACTCCATATTAAATTTTTGAAAAATTTATAAATAAATTTTGTTACCAAAGATACGAAGTCCTATTAATTACATTTACAGCAAAATATTGGTAGTTTATTTTAAGTGCATATGTTGTAAAAAAAAAAGGAAAAACATTATTGATTTTTTTTAATCTTAATATTAATTTTCACAACCCAAATAGAGATAGATTTCATAATTTTCAGAGAAAAAAAGTAAAGATATAACAAATTTAAAATATTATAAGAAAAATTTTAATATATTCATGATTAAATTTGTTTTAAATTCTTCATTTTGATTTTTTTATTCCTTTGGTTGAGATAATTTTAATTTCAATTTAGTATTCATAATTTAAACTGCAATTATTGTTAGCTTAAAAATTAATGAAATGATTTGTATTAAGATTGAGCGGATTATAAAATAATTATAAATTTTAATGGCAAATGTTGTTCAAAATAACTATATCACAATACAGTTAAATTAATTACATTTCAAAATATTTAATAGCAGTACTAATAATTAATGTACCTACAGGAAAAATAATATCTTAATTAAACTTCCCAACATTGCTTGATTGTAGTACAATAAAAGAGATGAAATAAATTATTACATTTTTAATTTACGCTAAAAATTTTATCAATAGAAATGTTTTGAATAAAATAAAATGCTTGAATAATAAGTCACTTAATACTTGTTTTTAATGTTATATTTTTAATGAAATATTTAATTGCATTATCTAGAAATACAACTATTTGCATCAATGTAATGTGATTTACTGTGTTATATAATTTAACAATTTATTTTCAATTATTTCAAGTGTTAGACAACAAATTCATAAAAGTAAAAAGCAATTGCTTTTATATCGATTTATGCAACTATTATTGTTAGCCCAAGTGTTTGTTGAATGTTTCCTATCATTAAAATTATACAAATAATTATTAAGTTAATTTTTTTTATGATAAAAAATACGCTGATTTTTATTCGGATTAATAAATATGTTGGATATTTTATTAAAAATATTTTGATATGAGGCTTAAAATTGTGGCATTGGCAATGTATATCCGCGATACTTTTATTTTACATGTTCTGAATAGTATTTATATGATTTTTAATTTAAGAAAAAATTTAAAAAATGCACTAAACATAATGATAAATATTAGAATACATAGTATTTTTTTTTAATCTTTCGGAATAATTTTATAGTGACGAAGTGAATAATGCATTTTTATAAAAAAAATATGTATCAATTAAAATTATTAAGAAATACATGTATTTATAAATATTATTAATTCATAAAAATTAGATTATATGAACTAAATAAACACTAAATGATCATAAACATTCATAGACAGAAATAGACATAAAACAGTAATTAAATTTTTAAATATTTCTTTTTCTCTTTTAATGAAGCCATTTTGAAAACAATATAATTATTAAAAATAAGATATATTTAATGGCATACATTACATTTGCAGATAATTAGATAATCATTTCTATTTAAAATGGTATTTGAATTTTGTAATTTATAGATTGTTGTTTTTGCTAAATTCTGATATCTGTTCATTTTTTTTTTTTTTTGCATAAAATAGGGCTTTAGATATAAAAGCCTTTAATATGTACTAACTATATACTTCAATTTGTTACCAAATTTTGATCTAATTTTGTTAATTGTTTGATTGCTAAAAATTCATATTTGTCAAAAATATATCAAATTGACAAAAACGTTTGAAGATATTTTTGTAGATGGTAATAGCAGATTTTTCTAACAAATATTTTCTCCATTTACTATCAATTTAAAGTTGATGTTTTCAAAAGATAAGAAAAAAATATATTTTAAGATTGAAGATATATTTTAAATTTACCATTTAAATAATCACTAAAACGTCGAAATAATAAATTTTTTTATTTATAAATATAAATGTTTTTTAACTAAAAAAATTAAATAACAGTGATTTTTAGAAAATTTGGAAAACAATTCTTAACTTATGTTACGAATAATTTAAATATTTGGTAAATATATCTATACCTTTATGTACTGGCACATAAAATTCTTGCGACTGTGTTGAATGCGGTACACTAGTAGGAGGACTTATTTCTAAAAGAGAAAGAAATATTTAAATTTAAAATATAAATAAGTATGTTTTTTTCTAATTTTGTGGGTGATTAAAATTAAACAATTTTTGATGCATTATTTATTTTTAATTTTTCAAATTTATCAGCTTTATAAAAATTGCACCAGTATATATACTTTTTTCAATTAATGATCGCATAATTGAAAAATGCTTTTAAATGATTTACAAGAGGCAGAATAAATTATATTCTGGTAACTAAAGCTTCGTAAAGGAGCAAAAGCACTATGAATTCATAATAAATGAAGTACAATGAAGTTCATAATAAATCATTGGTGGTTATTAATAAAATATGTAAATGGCCACATATGTAAGATCAATTTACATACCTTCTTTTGATGTTATTGTAACCAAGATAGAAAAATGCATCCATTAAATGTTTCATTAAAATCTTGCATATAATACAGAAAAAATGATACAAAATCAATTTGAAGTGAAGATAATATATTGATTAATAAAGAAAATTTTAAAATAATTTTCTATGAATATGCTCATGCTGATAACAGATGAAGTGAATATTTTCGTGGGTAGATTATCTCCTATTCTTCTCGTAGGTTCTTGTGTATTGTTGCAAATTAAATTGTATACTAACTATTAGTTTTTATTTAATAAAATAATTTTAAATTTTAGTCAAAAACGTTTAATTTCCATATTTGGAATTGAATAAAATGATAGTTTTACAAATATTTAGGTCTAAAGGACCATTTGTTTATTAGTGTCCGACATATGAGTCTGGAAATTGAACAAAATTTCTTTTACTCTGAATGTTAGAAGACAATCCTTATTGTGTTTTGCTACCAACATTGACAAATATATGAACATGAGTTTCTAGTAAAAAAAAGATGGCTGATGAAAAATATAAAATACATTTAATGAAGCAATATAAATGTAAAAGTTTATTCCACGGTTTTAACCTATCACAATAAAAAAGCAATGAAACATTTTTAAATTTATTATTTTTAAATTATTGAAATAAAAATATTGTATAATATTATTGTGTCAATTAATCCTAATTGAAATAAAGTGTAGTGTTTAAAAATTTAAAAAAATATGTGTCTATCATAAAATAGCATATTTTATTGTTTTCTATTGACATAAACAATTACTGATAACAAATTGTATAAATAAAACAATAGTTATGGGATGAAGCTATTTTCTTTTCTTTTAACTGAATTAATGATTTTAAAAACAATGCTATTACTTTTTTAATTTTCTTTCATGCATTTATAAGACGAAAATTAGTCTTATTTAATCGAAAGAAAAAAATATTGAAAGTAAAAATATATTAATTTTATTTTAGGCTAAGAACCACCAAAACTTTACTATAAAAGCTTTAATAAAGATCACTGCATTGCAGTAAAGAGAATTGCAAGTCTGACAAAATCACCTTTTATCCCCTTACTGTACTTTTAGGTAGCTTGTGTAATGCGTAAAATTCTTCTCTTCAGGGAAGTTCTTTAGACTCTTTAGTTCTTTAAGTTATTTAAGTTCTACTCATTTTTAACTAGTAAAACTATGATCCCTTGGATTTTTCGTCTATAAAAGGGATTAACACTTTGTCAGTTTAAGAAGTGAAAGGTAGTATAAAAAAGAATTGTGATTGGCATTAAAAAAACCTAAAAGGTTTATTAATATAAATATATATCCATATATAATGTGATCTTCGTCAACGAGTTAAAGTATATTTAGACACGAAGAGTCATAACTCAGAGTGTTTCATTTTACTTGAATTCATGAACCATACTACAAAAGTATAGATAAATTAATAATTAGTGTAACAATATTAACTTGATGAAAATTGACATTGCAACCAAAAAAGGAAACCATACCTATGAGTCTGACGAATCCTTCCTTGTCCCCGAGGGTGTTTTTGGCCACACACTTGTAGTGCCCGAAGTCCTTCTCCTCAAGGTTCTTGATTTTTGAGCTGCATGTTGATCCTGTAGGACTCTGATTCCTCGGTCAACTCGTACTTCTTGTTGTTCAGCAGGATGACACCATCGTTGCGGATCCATGAGGTAAGGGGGCGGGGAGATGCTTCAACACGACATCCCAAGACGACATCACTGCCCAGAGCTGCCCCTACCATCTGGTTGTTGACACGGATCTTTGGCTGAACTGCGAAATTAAATACAAGAATGTAAATAAATCGAAAACAAATCATAATAGATAATTTTCGATGAAATAGCAATTACATTTCGATGAGCCTTTTTGGGAAATGGTTAAGCTTAACAGGAATATTTCCGTAAATTATGACTTTTGGTGTCACACCTGTTTGGACGGAAGATCTCCCATGGAAAGGCACTTGTACGGAGTTTCACATACCTAACCCCTCTTAAGAAAATTTTCTTCGTCTACTAATCTCGATTTAACTGCCAATATCACATGAATATTAGGTTGGATTTGTTTGCCATGGGCAGAATTTAATTCCTTACATAATAAGTTTAAATGCATACACTGCCATCTCAAATTGATTAAAGCTAAATTTTATTATATAAATTATTATATGTAATACTTATATTATTACACTCATGTCCATAAATTAAGGATAATTCAGAATCACACAGAAATTGAACTCTAAAATAAAAATGTCACCTGTAGAATTATCACACACATCTTAAAGAAGAATATGCAAATTACAGGAAACCACCAGATGGCACGGATAGTACGTCACAATGACGAGAGTGTAAGAGAGAGGTATATAAGGAATGGTGGCAAAGAAGTAAAATTGTTCACAAGCGCTTTAAAAGCCTTTCAGTGCAATAACCGCATAGTTATGGCACAAAGAAAGCATTTGGATGATTTTTTTTACGTGGTTTTGGATGATTTTTTACGTGGCGCCAAGATGATGGTAAGGTTACAACAGAATGAGGACCGGTATTTAACAGTTACTGCCAAAAGAAACAGATGGAGCACAGCATCAGACCTGTCTCGTCAGCTCTTCTTCAGCAAGGAGCACCCGGTAGGGCATTATTCTATATGGAGGCCTGTCAGAGTTCCACTTACCACAACTCACTGCCGTTACAGACCAAGAGAACACCATTGAACGACGATTAACCGTTACGGTGGTGCAGGATGTTTGCAGCGTTTGGGAGAGAACACCATTATTCGTTTGGTTTCCAGAACTGACCTGCATTTTCAGAGTTTAACGATGACAGGCCACATCTATCGGGATGTCATTCTGGAACAACATGTACGTTTGTTTCGGGGCGCCATGGGTGCTGAATTTCTGTTTATGGATGACAACGCCCGTCCTCACCGTGCAAACATTGTAGACGAATACCTTCAATTGGAGGATATCACCCGTATGGATTGGCCAGCATACTCACCGGATTTGAATCGAATAGAGCATGTGTGGGATATGCTTGGCCGACGAATTGTAGCCCGTCAACCTCCCACCTGTCAACTGGAACTTCGGAGGGCATTGCTTGATGAGTGGTGTAATATTCCCCAAGATCAGATTGATAATTTGATACTCAGCATGGCTAGGCGTTGTAAGGCCTGTATTGCATCGTCCGGGAGACATACTCCATATTATGCATCATACTAACATGTTATACTGTTTTTTGTAAATAGGTTCTTTTTTTTTGAAATTTGCTCCAGGAAGTAAAAATCGCAATTTTTATTAATTATGTCAAACATATAGCATCTTTTTTGCTCTTTATCTTTTGTTTAATAAATAGACTTTTCAAATAAGTCAAATTTGTTTTGCTTCTGTCTCTTTTCTTTGCCTGAACTTCATTATCCTTAATTTATGGACATGAGTGTATTTTATTATATAAACATGATAATTTAAACTTTAAAATTAAAATTTATGTTAAATATATCTAATTGGAATTTATTTTGGCAGAAAAATTCGTAGTTAATATCATAGTTGTGGTTTAATTCGTGACACAGTCCTAGCGTCATTAGTTAGAATAAAATAAGGCTCATATTCTAATATTCATAGTTGTTTAAGCGTCTCGCGTGGATAGTCAGGCGGTTGGGTGGGTATTTTCCCATACGACAACAACCCATAAGTACTTACTCATACAATACCCATACTTTCCCATACGTTTCAACCCTTACGTCACGAAATTTTGGGAAGTACCCTAAAAACTCCACCAGGAAACCAATTCAAGCCTAGTCTGATTATTTGTGTTATTTATCAGTGTAACACGAGGCCCACCGACGTTCAACGAAAAAAATATCATATGTGTAGCAAACTATTCTCAGAAATAAAATTTTTTAATTTTTAAATTATATTTCAGAAAAATTATATTTTTACTTATATAGAAAAATATAATAGTTTGTATTTTAAAATCACAGTCTTTGTTAAAGTTTTATTCCTTAGTGAAATCCTATAAATCAGTAATTGTTCTAACTTCAAACCTTTTATTATTCAAAACATAGCACAGAAACTTTCATTGAAATTCAAATCTAGTTTCTTGATTATTTAATAGAAATAATAGTGAAACACATTTTCAATGAATAAATTTTACTGATGAATAAAATGTAAATGTTTATTGAAGAGAAAAAATATCATTTGAAACATCATTTGAAAAAAACCCACATTTTTTATAAGTAATATAAATGGCCATATTAAATATGTATTTAAAATTAATTACAATAAAAAAGATTCCAAGCAATTGTATATTTTATTTGGTTTATTTTGACGAAAAATTCATTAGAAAACGTTTAATATATACAAATTTGAATGCTTACACGATAGGATATTTAATGAAAAAAAAAAAAAATATTTTAATTAAAAACAAATTCATGATAAATCGTAAAATAAAAATTTAAAGTTTTTCTACGATCATAGCTGCTAAGCTTATTATTTAGTTATATATGCTTATTTTCAAACTTAAATTTTTGAAAGGATTTCTAATGAAATAGTTATCACAATAATATTATCGTTTTTGTAATTTTCTTTTAATTACTTCATTTAATATGTACAAAAAACTAGTTGATAAAATAAAGATAAATATTTGGGTGGAAAGTTCAGAAATTAAATGTTTTTTATAAGCCAATAAATCAATAGATTTCATTTTAATGTAAAATGTGATCATTTAATACCAATATAGCAGTTTCTATACGTTAATTACCCTGAACCTGAAGAAATTCTTGATTTAATTATATAATATGAATTAACTTTTCAATTTATACTGTTATACGACCAAATGTATATGATTTTTTCTCAACTATTAAATAGAAATCTGGAATAAAAAAATCGTGTGCTAAGTACAGTTCTAATAATAATAAAAACATTAATATCGCAAGTTAATAATTTATTTAAAAAAAAAATTGAAAACGAAAAAAATTAAATAAATAAACAAGATACATAAAATCTTTGAACATTTAAATATATTGTATGTTTCTTGATTGCTTAAAAATAATTTGTGAAAACGTTGATAATTACTCACATTAAATCACGACTGCCTTTAAAATACTATATATATATACATACATATAGTGTCCAGCGAAATATGTCTTTCAAAACCACATTTTGTTATGCTTCGCCTTACAATAACTATAGTTCGCTTTGACATACATACCGAATTTATTAATTTATACCCAGCGGTTAAGACAAATAAATCAATCTCTAAAAAATCTGCTTAAAATGTAAATCAGGACTCAAACTGTCCCTTTAAAATTATCGCCCTCATTAGTTTCTTGTAACAAACTTACACATACATACATTAATATTTACTTATTATATAACATTTACACATATATTACGTTAATTTTTGAAAATGAAAAGGAAAATATGTTACAAAAAATTTTTAACAATTAAATACATTTTTTTCTTGATTGCTTAAAACTAATATATAGTTTCATACGTTGTTAAATACTATAAGAATATTGATAGGTACCCATATTAAATCATGTACTCATTTAAAATGTTATATATATACAATATCCTGCAAAATAAATTTTTCAAAACTGACGTAATTTGTTGTGCTTCGCTTTATAATCACCATAGATCGCTGTGACATACATACCGAAATTAATAATTTATACCCAGCGGTTAAGACGAATAAATCAATCTCTAAAAAATCTGCTTAAAATGTAAATCATGACTCAAACTGTCCCTTTAAAATTATAGCTCTCATTAGTTTCTTGTTACAAACTTACACATATATACATTAATATTTACTTATTATATAACATTTACACATATATTACGTTAATTTTTGAAAATGAAAAGGAAAATATGTTACATAAAGTTTTTAACAATTAAATTTTTTTTTTTTCTTGATTGCTTAAAAATAATATATCGTTTCATACTTTGCTAAATATTATAAGAATACTGATATATATTCGTGTTAAATTACGTACGCATTTAAAATACTATATATATATATATATATATATATATATATATATTGTGTCCTTCGAAATATATTTTTCAAAACCCACGTAATTTGTTCTCCATATAATCACCATAGATCGCTTTGACATATATACCGAAATTATTAATTCATACCCAGCGGTTAAGAGGAATAAATCAAGCTCTGAAAAATCTGCTTAAAATGTAAATCATGACTCGAACTGTCCATTTAAAAATATCACACTCATTAGTTTCTTGTAACAAACTCAAATATCCATTTAACACTCTGTGGTTTTTAAAATAAAAATATCTCTCCACATATATTAAATGACTGCCAACTTGGCCGTGGAAACTTAGTTTTAAAGCTGGCAAAAAAAAAAAAAAAAAAATCATTTCCCAATGGAAAAGGCAATTTAATGTAATCGGAATCAAATTTCGCTCTTTTCCGAGGCCGAGGGCCCATTTATTTCTGTAAAAGACACTATCACATTTCGGGAAGGGTAATTCGAAACCGGAGCTCGTGGAGTAATAATTACCCTCATTTGCCAAAACGCGACTTTACAAAAGAGTTCTGGAGTGGATGCAGATTTTGGTCGATACCTATAAAGCGCAGGTTTCTTTACCCCTTGGGAGCTACGGGAAAAGCGAGAATAAAAGATTTTTGACCCACCATCCGTCGCCAACAAAGCGTGTTAAAAAGTAACAAAGATTTTTATGCATTTCGGAATTCCCGAACACTAATGGCATAAGTCAGTAAAGAAAAGTTCGCACTTAACAGTAATGGCTGAAGTCAGTTGCGAAAAATATGTTAATTGCTCTATTGTTTTAGTGTTCAAAATTAATTTAACATACATTTTGCAACACATTGCTGTTTTGTAAATCTTTTAATATTGAATTAATATTTAACTTTTTTTTAGCTTTGATGAAATTTTAAAATATACTCGTCAATGAAATTTTATAAAGTACTCGTCATTATGTATCTAAGGATTTCCAATCTTTAAAATGTATTCCTCATGATGTATCTAAGAATTTACAATATTTATAATGTATTCATCATTATGTATCGAAGGATTTACTATCTTTGTAATGTACTCGTCATTATATCTACAATGTATAATCCCTATGTATCTAGGGATTTATAATCTTTATAATGTGTTCCTCATTATGTTTCTAAGGATTTACATTCTTTATAATGTAGTCCTTATTATGTATCTAAAGATTTACAATATTTCCATATATAACATATATAACGTACAATGTACTCGTCATTATGTATCTAAGGATTTACATTCTATATATGCTTCATTACAATTGATATGGTGATTTAAAATACTTTATTTCATAAGGGTTTTGATCTGAAACCATTTTTGCTAGAAAAAAATATTTTTACAAGAAAAGAATAAGATATTTATCTGAGGATAGCACCATTCTTCCTCCGATTGGAACCCAATGAAAGGTTATGAAATTACGATTACAGCGATTATGGTTACTTTCCAAGTAAAACTCGTAAGTGCGGAGTCCGTGGAAATATCACAAAGCATGATTTTCTGGTTATAGAATCGTTTTCTTGACTTACATGCACACCTCAAACCCGCCAACTTCGTAGATGAGAAAAAGAAGCCAAAATAGTACTGATACTTAAGGATAACAACCAAAAGAAACAGAACTATAAATGTCATTATTTGCCAACACTTTTGATCATCCATTGACACTATAGTTTCGAGTTAAAACACTTGAAACCGACTCTGGCAAGTTTGCTTGTTAATAGACCTACGTTATGTATTTCGCTAACATGTCGTCATCGTGATGCCTGCAAAATTAGCAGAATAGCATACTAATTGTAGAAGACATAAATTGAGCAATGTTCTGTTCTGGGCGAGGTTCGTTTTACTATCCGTCCTTTTAATGGACTCATTTTCATCTAGAGGAAACTTGAAGCTCGAAACAATAAGGAATTCTGGCAAGGAGGTGTCATGTATGGAGAAGGTGGATATTCGTTTGAGGTGGCATCGCCATTAATGGTTGTACTGATTTCCACATTAATATAAATGAATTAATAGAAGAATCTTAAAATAAGCTTCGAAGCTTAGAAAATCTTGAAAATCTTAATGCTTCTAATGCATTACATTTATTTACATACTTAAACATTTACGTTTTTTATCAAGATGTTTATGAATAAATATGCAATACATATTTATAGTAAGTAATTTTTTAACTTACATTCAATATGCAAATAAAATGTGAAAATAATTTTATTTTAAATGCTCAAATTCATTATTATTGTGTTTAAATGATTATTAAATTCACACGTGAACAATTTGAGTAATCTTTTGACCTATCTTTCATAAGAATGCTTAACAATAACTACTTTGAACATACTAAAGTAGTAACAATTGATAAAGTATACTAAACAATAGCAACATAGCAAGAAAATAATAAAAGTAAATATGCATTTAACTCTTCAAAAGAATATTTAAACAGAAGGTAGAGATAATTTCTTTGAAAACACAATGTCATTAATATATATTAAAAATTTTTTCTTTCCTTAAGTCTTTCCTTTCCCTTTTCCTTTACAAACTTCAAGCAATTTTAATGCATTATAACTGCAATCCCGCTTTTCCCCATTTGAAATTGGGTTTAAATCATTAACATCTTGAATAAGCAATGAGTATCACAGATGCGTTATCTTCTAGCTAATAAGAGCGTGATCAGAAAATTAAATAAATAAAACCAAACCCGAAATCCTGAAAAGGCATTCGTTCCAATGTCAACAATTTCCCAAAAGCACTTCTGCAACACTGATTAGGGTTCCTGATGAATTTAACGAATTCGGATACTCCCCTCTTTGGAATGCTATTAGAGGCAAGAAAGCAAACACCTTACCATCGATTTGGTGCCCTATCTCTCGCTTTCCCAGATACACACAAATTGTATACTCATTAATCAAATATCCTTACAAACAGCTTCATTTCATTAGCTGACAGCGCTGGTGTTGGAGCGCTGGATAGTTTTCCAACCGCTGACAGCTTTTCCATTTATTCTTTGCTTAATTGCCGCTCTTGTTATGAGAAGTGGAAAAGCATTTTGATGGAAATTGTTCCTTGTGGGACGACAACTCTTTTATGGCAATTAACTCTTTTGCCCGAGAGCATGTGACAGAGATGCAGTCGTTAGATGCGATTGCGTTCAAAGTTGAAGCCCTCTTTTGATAAATGTTTAAATTGGTTTTTACTTTCGCTTGAAAAGAAATATTTTTACAACAATTCACAAGTAGCTTGTAATATTTTATGGGGTATACTAATTTAATTCAAGTATCTTTTGATTCAAATCAGGACACATGCACTCAAATTATTATGAAATTAGTTTCATACTAATAATAAGTTTCGATACAATTAGAAAGTAGTTATAAGTTTGAAATGTGTTGACGAAAAATCAAACAAAATATTAATTAAATCAATTATCTAGCAAAATATTAATTAATTGAGTTAAATTAAATTTTATTAAATAAATTATGCATATATTTATAGCATAGTGTTATACGTTGTATTTTATTGTGCAATCAATGTACATTTATCTGTAAATCGATACATTATTAAATTTAAAAAATAAACATTGGTATATTGGTTTGTTTTACATCAGAATCAAGTATTCTATTTAATTTACTCGAATAAATTGACGTGTAGATATCGTATATTTTCTTATGGGATTACGTTTAGAGGTAACACCCACATGTTCACATATCATAATCTAAACGAACTCCCTACTAGACCAACGAAATCCAATGCATCTTTTCTTTTGACATTCATTTAATTTTTTATTTTAGCCTATATATAGAACATTTCCAGTTATATATAGGGACAACAACTCTTTTATGGCAATTAACTCTTTTGCCCGAGAGCATGTGACAGAGATGCAGTCGTTAGATGCGATTGCGTCTAAAAAGTTGAAACTCCCCTTTTGATAAATGTTTAAATTGGTTTTACTTTCACTTGAAATAACTATTTTTTACCATAATGCATAAATAGCATATAATATTTTAAGGGGTATATTAATTTAAATTCAAGTGTCTTTTGATTCAAATCCAGGACAGCACATGTACTCAAATACAATGGTAAACAATAAGTTGAAACATAATTAGAAAAAAGTTTGGATTTTGGCAACTAAATCCAAAACAAAAATGAACAAGTGAAGTTTATTAAATAAATTGCACATCATTTATAACGTAAATTGTATGTACTATGTAAGCTTATTTTTAATTCAATATATTAATAAATTACTCATGTACATTGGTTTGTTTCACATCAGGACCTTGTTTTCTATTTAATTTCAAATAGCTCTCAGCTTATAAAAATATATTTCCTCATCTGGGAAGACTTTTAAATGCAACTCCCACATGTTCACATATAACCTAAACAAACGCCTATTAGACAATTGAAAAACAATTAAGTTTTCTTTAATATTTATTTATTTTATTTAAGCCTATATATAGAATGTGTCCAGCTATATAGAATTGTAAAATTAAATTATTTATTTTAATAAATTCACATTACCATAAACAGAATATTTGAAAATGTTACACTAATAAATGTATTTATTGTAAGTTTTCACATACAGTGTATTATTTCTATAATGATGCTCTGCTGTTAAACTTCCTTCTTAAAAATTATTTCCTGTGGAAAGACAACAATCATTCAATTAATTCTTTTGCTAAGAGTTATGGATTAAATGCCATTAGAAGTACGATTTCGTTTTAAATGAACACTCATGTTAAGTTTATATTTTTGCCTAAAATATTTTATGTCCCTACGTGAGTAGTTAAACGGGAGAAGAGTACAACCATTCCCACCATACACTCATTCTTTTATATTGAAAACAAGACACAAACTAATTTATATAAAAATTTAAAAATGTCAACACGCTGCATTATTTTGTGAAAGCAGCAATACGTAACT